>OMNN01040560.1:0-15026 GCA_900302755.1 Chromis chromis | reverse complement strand
GAAACAACTAGGAGTCCGTAGTTGTTGCCTACTTTCGTCTACTATCTAAGTCTTCTTGGAGGAGTAGGCAACAACTAGGCGTTCGTAGTTGTTGCCTACTTTCGTCTACTATCTAAGTCTTCTTGGAGGAGTAGGCAACAACTAGGCGTTCGTAGTTGTTGCCTACTTTCGTCTACTATCTAAGTCTTCTTGGAGGAGTAGGCAACAACTAGGCGTTCGTAGTTGCTGCCTACTTTTGTTTACTATCTAAGTCTTCTTGGAGGAGTAGGCAACAACTAGGCATTCGTACTTGTTGCCTACTTTCGTCTACTATCTAAGTCTTCTTGGAGGAGTAGGCAACAACTAGGCGTTCGTAGTTGTTGCCTACTTTCGTCTACTATCTAAGTCTTCTTGGAGGAGTAGGCAACAACTAGGCGTTCGTAGTTGTTGCCTACTTTCGTCTACTATCTAAGTCTTCTTGGCGTTTGTAGTTGTTGCCTACTTTTGTTTACTATCTAAGTCTTCTTGGAGGCAACAACTACTCCTCCAAGAAGACTTAGATAGTAGACGAAAGTAGGCGTTCATAGTGCCTACAGTAAACGAGTATAATTAAGGCTTAAGTTGCCACGACGCTCCACTGTATTAAAATTGCCATTGAGCTTATTTCTTATTTTTCACATTAAGCATACTCTTATCTGCCCATTCTTTGCTGATCACTAACCAGATACATGTTCAGCACCTAATACTAGTTATTGAGGCAGAAAAAGAAGGATGCTATTGTAGATTTCATCAAAAGTCTTGTTTATCCAAAGAAACTTCCTTTCCGGCCATAAACCTGCTTGTCTAACCCCTTAAGCTACTGCCACCCCACTTAGGAGTTTGTGCACACATTCATAAGTGAGTAAATGCAAAAAGCCGAACCCGTTCACGTGTGTCCTGTCCTTGTTGTCACACGACGGTAAACCTCCTCACCTCTTAACCAGCGTGTTTGTTCAAGCAGGACAGCGGCTATTATCTGTGGAGTCTATCTGTTAACCCCACGTACATACTCAGACGCAGGTTTCACAACACACACACATTCCTGCTCGACTGAACAAACACCTCGTGTGTCCGAGTGCGGAAGGGAGAAGGTGGGCGAAGGGCTGTGTTTAAAGGATAGGAAGGGGAAGGAAAAAAAAAAAAGGTCTGAGGGAGAAAGAGAGTAGCTGTTGTAGTCTGAGGCTGTCACATGTTGGAGCTGATTAAAGAGGACTGTTGTCAGCACCGTCACATTTTCGGTCTTCGTTCCTGTATGGCTTGATGAGAGATGGAAGGACGTGTCAGTAGGGAGACGGGAGGAATTAAGGACAACTAATTGCCTAATAAGAAGCAGATTATACATATATGAAGGGGAAGGTATAGGGCAGTAGTTACCCATTAAAAGTAATAATAAATTACAGGATTCTTTACTCAATCTTTGCTTTTACCTTCCAGTGTCTACTGTGTATTTTGTCGAATAATAATAAGTGATTCGTGGGTTGCAGCAACAGGACAGCATTACCGAAGCTGGAGACAAAATATAAAAGGAGAATGACTTTTTGGACGCTACGTAGATGCAACATTCCCATATGTGAATTTGATGGTCAGATCTTAAAGAAAACAGTTACCTCACTCTGGGGATTTCTCAATAGTAAAGTTTTTAGATTGCCTGCAGTCAGGAAAGTCTTCGGACAGATTTTGACTCCAGTAGCTCAGACTAATAGCTAAACTTTAGATAGATACCTCAATTTATCCACTGAACAGAGTTACCCAAGTTTTTACTACCTTAAGTGGAAGAGTTTGCCTTGATTTCTGTGTAAATTAAGACTCTAAATGCTCTGAAAATGTTCCGTCTAACTATACAATCCAGTCTAAAATGTGTTTCTGAAACTGCTTGCTGGTTTCAGGCCTGTTTGAGACCAGTTTCAGACATTTCCAACTTTTTTTTTCAACATTAAGAATAAAAAAATGCTTTTTTCTTGTTTCCATGGTCAGAAACAACCGAAAATCAAATAGGTCAGTCTCAGACAAGCTAAGTTTCACATCAACATTTTCACTCACATATGTTGCAGAACCAGCATCAGACCAGTTTCCTAAGAGGTTTCAGCCAACTTTCTTGGACCAGATCTTGGCCAGTTTCAGGCTGTTTAATATCAGTTTTATACAAGTTGCTCTCCAAGTTCAGACCACTTCCAAGACCACATATTCAAACCATTCTCAGACAAATTCAATACCATTTTAGATCACTTCCAGACCACATTGTTAAACCAGTCCTAGATTGTTTTTTATAAAATTAAGTTGAAAAAATACTTCTTATAGACCAAATTTAGCACGATAGTGTTAAGCCAGATATTAGACCAGTTTAGACCACAACCAGACCACATTTTCAAACCAGTTTTAGACCAACTGTAGCATACTTCCATTCAAGTGTCAAGCCAGATTTCAAATCAATTTCACATCTATGTTTGACCACATCTAAACATAATTTCCAAATCAGTCCTAAATCGGTTTTATAAAAACTTTACACCACATCCAGATCAAATTTTCAAACTAGTTTCAGACTGTTTAAGACTAATTTTAGGCCAGTTATAGCACACTTTCTCACGAGTGTCAAGCCAGATTTCAAACCAGTTTCACACCAGGTTTAGACCACAACCAGACCACATTTTCAAACCAGTTTCAGACCGTTGTAGACCAAATGAAGCATTCTTCCACTCAAGTATCAAGCCAGATTTTAAACCAATTTCACATCTATTTTTGACCACATCTAAACATTTTCCAAATCAGTCCTAAATCGGTTTTATAAAAACTTTACACCACATCCAGATCAAATTTTCAAACTAGTTTCAGACTGTTTAAGACTAATTTTAGGCCAATTGTAGCCTACTTTCTCATGAGTGTTGAGCCAGATTTCAAACCAGTTTCACACCAAGTTTAGACCACAACCAGACCACATTTTCAAACCAGTTTCAGACCGTTGTAGACCAATTTTTGACCAAATGAAGCATTCTTCCATTCAAGTATCAAGCCAGATTTCAAACCAGTGTCACATCTATTTTTGACCACATTTAAACATTTCCAAATCAGTCTTAAATCTGTTTCATAAAAACTTTAGACCACATCTAGATCAAATTTTCAAACTAGTTTCAGACTGTTTAAGACAAATTTTAGGCCAGTTATAGCACACTTTCTCACGAGTGTCAAGCCAGATTTCAAACCAGTTTCACGTCTATTTTTGACCACATCTAAACATAATGTCCAAATCAGTCTTAAATCAAAAATTAAAAAATTTATAAAAAACTTTAGACCACGTCCAGATCAAATTTTCAAACCAGTTTGAGACAGTTTTAGACTAATTTTAGGCCCATTGTAGCATACGTTCTCACGAGTGTCAAGCCAGATTTTAAACCAGTTTCACACCAGTTTTAAACCACATCTGGATGACATTTCCAAACCAGTCTTGGATCGGTGTAGACCATGTATAGATGACATTGTCAAACAATTTTAGATCAGTTTTAGACTAACCCTAACCCATTTACAGTGTGGTGTCAAACCAGATTTCAGACCAGTTTTACATCAGTTTCAGGCCACTTCCAGACCACAGTGTCAAGCCAGTCTTACCCCATTTTCAAGGTAAGATTTAGATCAGTTTAACACCAGTTTTAGAACATTTCTCTAATTAGCACCACAGTCTCTTTACCCTATGAATGGTAAATGAAGCTGGTGAAGGTCATCTAGAAACTGGCATAAACATCAATCCCTTTTCTGGTATCCTTTCTTTACGAATCCTGCCATATTTACGTCTAGGAAAATGTGATTTACAATACTTTTTAGACTGAATTTACAGAAACAAAGTCTTACCCTTTCAGCATTGCACTGGCGTCGGCCTCCTCGTTGATGCGTCTCATCATCCCACAGTTGTCCAGAGCCATGCGCTCCAGCAGCCGGTAATCCACATCATTACCAATCCCAATGGTGAAGACGCAGAACTTCTCCTGCACGGCTGAGCGAGTGTTGCCCAGGATGACCGTGGACTGGATCTCCCCGACGGTAGGCCGCCCGTCAGTCAGGAAAATAATGAGCGAGACACTGTTGGGGCTGGCGTCAGGACCCTGGAGGTAATCACGGAGCAGAGAGGAGCCGGTCTGGATGGCACCATCGATGTTGGTGCCTGCAGTGGAAGGACGTCAGTGGAGATTGTAACTCATAGGAAAATGTCACGGATGTGGAAAAACAGCGACTAAGTCTAACTTTAAACTTTTTATAGTCCAGATGCAAAATGAAAGCTCGTTAAACAAAAGATCTTTCCGTCTTAAACCAGCAAGCTCCGTGTTATGAGGGATTCAAGGTGAATTTTCTGTCCAGATCTTCACATTATCAAGATTTAAACCAGAAAATCTCAAAGAAGACAAACCACAAAGATAGTAATCTCTCACCTCCAGTAGGCATCAACATGTAAATGAACTTCTTGGCGTCTCTGATGTTAAGGGGTGTCACCGGCACGAGGCCTTTCGGCTGCCAAACCTTGATCCTGTTGGAGAAGCTGATGAAGTTGAAGCGATCGCCGGGTCGTAGATCCCTCAGAATGGTGAACAGAGCATCTTTAGTCTGAGAGAGAGAGTCGCAGATGAAGGGGAATCATTGACTGTAAAATATTATATGCAGCAGATCCTAGTATAAAAAAAAAAGAGTGAGCCTGTTTTGTTTTGTAGAGAGACTTGATTGATGTAGTCCAATGTCAAAGATTGCAGATTTAAGCTTCCCAAGACATTTCGAAGAAGGATTTAGTACAGTGCTGGGACTGTTCAAAAGAATATGGTAAAAAAAAAATCAAAGGCTTTTATTGGTGCTTCATGCAGAGTTCTGTAACATCTTGGGTTTCATTTCCATGTTGTACAAGAAGCTTTTCATTTGCATCATGAATGAAATGCAACTTCAAATACTGAACTTAAAAAGAACTAAAAAAAAACACTAAAGATGCCAGTAAAATTACAAGTCGCAAATAGCACTGAATAAAAGCCAGGCTAAACAGGTGAGTTTTAGGGGCATCATAATTTTGAGATAAATCTTAGATAAAGTATGGCAATGTCTAATTTATATTTCTTTATAGTGTTCCTAATCTTTTTTGATCCAAACTCATGCTGATATTAAGTTAAATACTATTTTAAGTTAGCATTTGTGATCTTTTCTGTATATCTTTATCCATCCTTGTTTATAATGCAGGTTTGATATGAAATTCGCTTCTGTAGGTAGTAGACGATACTTTTTGCAGTAATTTTGTACCATTTTTCGACTTTGAGTTATATTAAATGACGGTAAAAATGAGCCGGGTTATGGTGTCTGTAGAGCTGCAAGAGTTGGAAGTAGTCATGATCAAGTTTTTTTTTTTTGTCCTTGATTCATTTCGAGTAATTTCATATTTAGTGTCTGTATCTACAAGTATCGTAGATTAGCTGTAGTACCTGGTTGCATCTCCAGGTGGAGCCTCTCACTGTAGCAAACAGATGAGGTGGGCAGTGTTGTGGAGGTTTAGCTAGTAAAGGGGCACCATGACAAAGTGTTCTGTGAGGCTTAATGACCTCCACCCAGGGCTCATGTATTAAATAAAGTGGAGATCAATGAACACATCATTCCTATGTAATCAGTAGCTTATGTAACGGCAACTTTTGCAACTAGTATCACATGAAGACACAACCGATCTTATGTTGCTGCACATATTAAGTAGATTATTCAGATTTACAACACATTTGTGACAGCAGACATGAACAAAGGATTGGGCTTCTTGATGACACCAAGAAGTTAAAACTTTCTTTGATCGGCCTTCAGACCGATGCTTAGATGGGATCGGAACATCCCTAGATGGAAGCAAGAGTACCATTAATCAACACCCACTCGAGACCGTCCCTTGAATAGTCAGTGATGTTCAAAACTTGTGTTGACAGTCTTTATAAAGTAACAGGAAGCTAGTTCAACTCAATGTGTCTGTTGATTGTATCTTGAAAGAAAGAAAGTTTTGTTTAAGTCTCATGTCCAAACTTTTTTGCTTGACTTTCGTAATGCATCCGTCAGTGTCTTCATTGGGTTTTGAATGGGTTCAACACTGATGTACATTTTTATATTAATAGCGAAAACTGTTCTTTCTTCCAAGGAAATTACATGTTTTCTTTGTCAACTCAGAAACTGAACGTGCTGTTTTAAAGCTTTTCTGCGCATGTAGACTTTGATTATTTGCTGATGATGTTAAACTCTACATTTTAATTCTACCAACTTTCACAAATTTACATTAGAGCACTGGTTGACTTTTGACATTTCAGCACAAAGACAGAGTGTAACTTGTAGACTTCAAGACGTCTTCTCACTTTTCTGTCTTGCAGTTTCGTAATCTCTCCAGATCTGCCTCCCTGAGCGTGGGTGAGGTATATAATTTGCTGCTGGGGGGGTTTATAGAAGGCCATATGGGCTGTATACAGCAGAGGTCAGAACCACAGACTGACCTACACTGAAGCCCTCTATTGTGAAGCCACATCAAAACACACTTGTTGTTCTGTTCGTGCAGCCCACTGGGGGCTGCTGATGGGTGGGGGGTTAGATCAAGGGGTCGAGGGTGCTGTTGTCTAAAACGTTCCATTACCCAATAGACCCCGACCTTCCTCCCTCACAGCACAGCCTTGTCCTGTGTGTTCCCACTTTTCTTTCTCTCCGAAAATCTGTTTTTCAGTTTCTCCGCTCTCCTCTCTGTTTCTATACTCTCGTGGCAGCTGCAAAGATCAGCTCCGAGTCTGGCCGAGGGGATTATCAGGCCGTTGCAGATGCAGGAAAAAGGTCTGATATTGATATTCCAGTGTGGGTGTGAGGAGGTGGGGTGTCACGTTTCCGATCCAGAGCGGCTATTGGAATTGAACTTGACAAAACGGAGGGGGAAATTGGTTTGCATAGGAAGCAAGACCATCAGATTTCCTCCGACTCTCCTGGGAAATGAGTTGAGAGTGAGTTCATATATGGTGCTTCTGCTTCAAGGTGGAACTTTGATGCATGAGGTAGAACTTTAATGTGAAAATACAGCAGATAATGAGAGTAAATCCCACGTTGAGACTCAACTCTGGAGTCACATCAAGATAATAAAAAAGACTGCACTGGTGATGGAAGACTGACATTAGGCGACTAAATGAAATGACTAAGAACCACAGCTTTGGTCAGCAGGGTAGCTAACAGGTAAATGAGTACGTTTCCAGTGTTTTTACATATTTTATACCAAGACTACTTCATTTTACAGACACAAATAAATAAGACAACTTTGCTTGGAGCGTCATCCAGTGAGTGAACCTTTGTTACGCATGAACTTTATTGCTTAACATCACATCTGTCAGTAGTTGCTTACTGGAGATTCAGATGTTTTCACTTTGTTTCTCACAGTTTCTGCTTGCTCCCTTGATTATTGCATCCAATATTCAGCTTTTTCCTGATAATATAAATACATTTAAAAAATGTGCTGCTTTGGTTTGGTTGTACCTCCCAAGCAACAGGCTGTTGAAAAGTTCTCTTTTGATTAAAAATATGGAAAATATAACATAAAGGCATTTCAAAAACGTTTTGTGTTGGGGTTGTTTTAAATTTTGACACCAGGATTTTAATTTTTGTTATCCGTCGCCTTGATTACTAATAATCTGTATTGATGGTGTTAATAGAGGATTAATACTGTGTTGCTAGAGTCATTACTAAGCTGTATTTTTTGTGTTTCTGTTAATCTATAATCATCCAGGTCATGGTTATCCTCGTAGTTTCAATCGTAGCATCTGGACTTCCTCGAGTTAGTCGAAGACCTTTGTGGCCAGGTGTGAATGGAGCCCTAATGAATCCCATTGTGAGAGGGAATGACCTAACAACTCGCATAATGAGGCAAGGGGAAACACACACCCAGCAGACTGGAGCTTCAATAGTGTTAATGGATCCTGAAGAGTATAAAAACTGGAACTCCCAACCAGTCAGTTTAGAACTGATGAAGCCTCTTGGGTGAAGGTGGAACGTCTTGGAGCTACTCAACCAAGTCCAGATGCTACCATTGAATCTACGAGGAGAACTACTTTTGATAATCTCAGGTGCCACAAGGCACCTTCATGGGACGTTTTTCAATCAACTTCCACTGTATTATAATGCCGTCATAATAAGATTGCAAGTAACAATTATTTCCACTGACGACTAGTTGGTTCTTTTTGTAAACTGCCAGAAAATGGTAAAAAAAAATTCAATCAGTGCTTGCAGAAGCCCAAGACGACGTCCTCCAATGTCTTGTTTATCCACAACCCAAAAATATTCCGTCTACTGTCATAGAGCAGGAAAGAAACCAAAAAATATTCATATTTAAGAAGCTGGAATCTGAGAATTTTGTCTTGTTTTCATTTATGTGATAATAAACTCAACACAGCTGCACAGAAACCTAAAACCGGTGACATACAGATGTTCAATCCAGAGTGTTTACCTGTCTGATCTTCGTCCCCAACATGGAGGCGCTGGTGTCGATCACAAACACCACGTTCTTGGGCACCACAGGAAGGTCTTTGGGGGCGAAGTAGTGCACAAAGTGGCCGTTTAGAACCTGAGACAAAAAAAGAAAAAGCGTTTGCAGACACACACAGCAGACTGAGATTGGTTGCAGTTGTAGCACTGAAGACAGACACCAGAGTTTGGCAGCAGAGTGACGCCGGTGGCAGGAATCCAGAGAAATGAATGACTAACAGGTGGGTGGAGGAGAGTGGAGCTGGATGGGAAACTTGAGTGTGTGCATCCAAACTATTTTCACAGAGTTCTTTACTGCATCCAAACCTTCGCTCACGTCTGTGTTCATTATTTGTCTCTCTTTTATTTTGGCGGCGGACTCACCTGGATGTCTCCGATGCCCATGTCTCTCTGGACGTCGTAGCGGACCACGAAGTCGCCCAGGTTGCCGTTGGTGGTGATCTTGGCCTGCTGGACGATGTTGGGGCTGAAGGTGATCTTGCAGATGTTCTTTTCGTTTTTGATCACGGTGGTGATGGGAGGATCCTGCTTGGCTGCAGGACAAAGACAGGAAGTGTGTTTTTGGTTTACCCGGATCAAGGAACAAAGCCTTGAAATGAATAAAGTCGCTGTGACCTGAAAGATGGATTTAAATTGATTGATGATGAACTTGAGGATATGGAATTCTTGCATGGTTTTTTTCTTTAAATTCAGTATTTATGGAGAGTACTTTATGATTTTAAGAGTTAATAAAGGAGTTGGCATGGTGTTAAAGGTGCCATTTTGGTTCTACAGCATGGCGGTGACCCTACACATAAAGCCAGAATCAGAAACTGCATGAAGGTCTGATCTTAGCATTATGGAGACAATCTGGGATCATATGAAGAGACAACCTAAATTGAAACACTATTAACTGTTATTTTTTGTCTAAATCCCAACTTTAGCGTCTCAAACTTTCGTCCGATCCTGCATAATCTACCAACCTGGTGCCTTGGCTCCGGTTCCAGTGCTGCCGGCGGCGTTGCTCTTGCCGTTTCGCAGCGGGAGCACCTCCAGGTCGGTGATGGGCGAGTGGTCGACGATGGTGACGTCCAGGCTGAGGCGGCTGACCAGCTGCAGGGGTCTCAGGCTGGTCACGTGTTCGTAGCGTCCCAGCCGGCGCTGCAGAAGCTCCTCGTACGTCAGCAGGAACACGGCCCGGTTCCGACCAGGTATGTTGGCCGCCATCTTGAAGATCTCCACCTCCGGCTCTGGACTGGAGTGGAGAGAGTGGAATGAACCAATATGATATTTGGCAGCCATATGTTGTGTGATTTACAAGCTATAATGCAAAAAAACCTGAATATTTTCCAAACCCTATCGTGACGTTTTAGGTTTTATAATTGGCCGTCATTGATTTCCTGTTATTAGTGTTGAATACTTGAAGAATAACAAGTAAAAAATTCAAAACTAATCATTTGGAATACACTCAGGCTAGATTTCTCTCTCCACATAAATGTAATTATGCACAGAGAGGTGACGAATTAAAGGAAAAACCAACTTAAAGTGTCATTTTGTGCCACCAGAACAGCTTTAATGCTCATTTTCATTGAGTATTCAAGTCTCTGGTGGGATGAAGCACCATTTTTCCAAAAGATATTCCCTTATCGACACATTTGCAATGATTTGAAGTGAGTCTTCCTACCAAGGGGACAAGAAGATCCAAACCAGGCCAGCAAAACGCCACCAGATCCACTAACTTTTGGGGCTAACGGGTACAGTTATTCTGTTACTTCGCTACCCTTCTGTATATCTTTAGAGGTGTGAGATGATTTATTTTGCTTTGACTTTTTAACTTTGCTTTTTCCATTTTTTGTGAAGCACTTTGAATTGCCCTGTGTATGAATTGTGCTATACAAATAAATCTGCCTTGCCTTGCCTTGAGACGTTAAACGCGGATTTGGTAAAAGATCTTCCCTCAAAACTGAGCTTCGTGCAAATTTTACACGATTGTAGCTTCTCTAAAACGTCCTTTTTGTTTGTAGAGAAGTTGGAGAGACGATGTCCTCGAGTTAGGTCGTACATTATAGTTTGTCACGTTGAGTTCTGTATATTAAAACTGTAAAATCGTACACGTAGTAGCTGTAATATTACACATCGAAACCATGCTGATGCTGCTAGTTTGACAGTTTGGACTGATCCAATTTTGCCTTTATATAGAATTTAACCTTAACTATTTAATCTAAAGCTTGATTGACTGAAACATGTACGTGTCTTAATAGAAACTGAACAAGCAGCTGTAAAAGCAACATAAATACCTTTAAATAGGGGAAAGTAGAGAGTAAACTCTGAAAGGTGGAGCACTGCAGTGACCAGTCCAAGTGGTGATATCACCAATATTACTGCTTCTGTCTAATCTCACATCTATTACTTACTTCCTCCTCCTCCTCCTGCTCGGTTACCAGCGGAGTCTATGAATCACTAAATCGCATTTAATTAAATGTCACGTTTCGCCTGACAGCTGGAAACAGAGTGATGTCACTTCTTCCACCAGTCGAGTCGCAGATTTATGATTTTTGTGACAGTTTTTATTGGTGGAGCGTTGATGGTGCAGCTTGTGGTCGCCCTAAAGAGGTTTTAAATGTGTTTGCGTGATAAAAACATTAGAAGAAGCTTTGGTAAACCAGATTAAAGGCCACACACATAATAAAACGTGCACTCACTCTGCTTTTTCTTACCTTGCATCACCTTCCTGTTTGTTCCTGGGCTTGCCGTTCTCCTGTTTGACCTTCTTCTGCTTTGGCCTGACCTCGCTCTGGTAGACTCGCCCTCCGATGATCCTGGTTCAGGGGGTCAGAGGTCGAGGATTAGAGCGCCGCTCACATTCAGGACCACCTATTGTCGCAGCTCGACTCGGTTTTCTCGCACAAAAGGGCCAGAAATGGTCCACAAAGTCCCCTTGTTGCCTGTTTACGGGTACCGGTGCTGCACATGAATGAACTCGTCTGGCTGTGGTCGCGTTAACAGCAGTATAAAAGTTGTCTCCAGAGCAACTGAGCCATCATAAATCCTACCAGACACTAAATGCTGTTGTTTCGGTCATAAAATACCTTCGAAAACATCCAAATCTGAATGGAACGACCAAAATCTGGGGATGAACCGGAACAAACGGTGACATGGAGGATATTTATGTTTGGTTTCAGTTTAATGATGAGCTGCTGAGTGGCTGAAGGTGCAAAACAATACTTGCTAAAACTTCCTGATAACCTTTGCCATTGCTCACATCTACAGGAATCTGAATGAGCGTCTCATTGGACACCCATTTAAATAGTGACTAGTTCACAACCTGTGGGTCGAGGCCCCTCTAGTGACCCGCAAGTTCAGTCTGAATGGCCACAATATGATTAAAAGGGAAATATTCTAACTTTTCTCTATTTTTGTGGCCCTTTTTCTTGTTTGATGTGCTTCATTTCGTTCTTAAATCAAAGAATCCAAGAAGGAAGATTGATTCGCTGTAAAACATCATCAAGGAATTTGACTTATTAACTGTAAATATATGAGTTTTGCTCATTTCTATTTATTTAAACTTAAATTAGTTTCATTTTTATTCGACTTTAGAACTTTAAGACGTGAGTTCTTATAACTTGAGCGATTTTGACTTAATGTGATGAGTTCACTCAGTTCAGTAAATTAAGTTTATAATAAACTAAACCAGCACATGAGCAGATTTCGCATGATGCATTGTTAGAGAGACTCTTTTTTTGTGGTTTGAGAAAACAGACATGATGGAAACTGACTTTAATACATGTTAGATTAATTCATACTGGTTGTTTCTTTTCCTGTTTAAAGCAGTTTTAACCATGCTAAAGGTGAATTTAGTCCATACATCTGTAGATTTCTCATTTTTCTGACTGTAGCCAGGAGCAGTAATGCAATAATGCAGTAAAAATCTTAATGCTAAATGAAGAAGGAATATTTTAAACTCAGAAAATGTAAAAGGAAAGCAAGACTGTCCCTATGCGAGTACTTGATTCAGTTTAATATCTCAAGTTTATTGAACTTATTTTGTCAAGTTCAGCTAATTAAACTCTGCTAGTTTTACACTTTAACAGCTCATAAGATGATTTTGAACTTATTAATCAGCAAAATCCAGTTCACTCACTCTCCTCTTCAGTGTTGCAAAGCCCTGATGATGGATCACAAGTTGGTTTTGCTTCATTTCAGAGGAAAGTCTCTCAAAAAAGCTGAGATACAGTGTTTTTTGGTCAGTTTTATGAGATTTTTATGAGATTTCAGATTGTTTTTGCAACCCTTAATAAAACTCTTCAGTGCGTCCTGCATTATTTGGAAATAGCAATTTCACGAAGCTGATGAGAAGGCAGTTACAAGATCTTCCATCTGCTACCCATCTTTTATCCTTTTTTTCATGCTTTAATTATCTTATTATGACCTTAAGTCCATCAACACCTGCCAGTTATTGTCGCTGCTCTAATGCCCCGTGTGGCTCTTACATGGTGAAGTTGGAGACGTAAGCACCAGCGGGGATCTGAAACTGGAAAACGCCTTCAGTGGCGGCGGTGTGCCGGTTGATCATGGCGCAGTACACCGCGGTGAAGGCATAGCGGGAGATGATGGTGGTTTTGATGGAGAGCTCCTGGATGTGAGGTTTGGTCTCCTGCAAAAGAAAATGTTAAAGAACAACACTGCATAAATCTGCCTAAATATAACCTGGACCGGCGTCTTTGGTGCCAAATTTGGTGCCATTTTACGCCTCGCTTTTGTGCGCATTGCCAATTCCTCATTTTTATTTTATCAGCACAGATATCTCATCACAATAAACTCCGGACTTCCCCACAGTCACAATAACAAAACAAAACAGTCAGCGGAATCTGCTCCCAGGAGCTTCGATCCAGAGCATTACAGATCCTCTGGCACATCTGCGCGCTTGGCGGATCTCCTGCGCGTCACGCCCAAAGGCGCACAAGTTCAGAGTGACAAAATCCTCTTCAGCTAGGTCATGCATTCTGGACCAATATTCAGATATAAAGTTCATTCCTTGTGAAATGCTGTCTTAGTGCCAGTGAGGTCAGTTCATCGAAATTTAAAACAAGTATTCCAGAGCGAAAATGATCCATCCAGTGTACCAAATAATAAGATCTAGACACGAAGCCAAGATAAGACCTTACTTCTTATCTTTTATTCAAATAAACCTCATAAAATGATAATTTTACGTTGCTTTAGGTTAAAATTATACTTTAAATGTACACGATCTTGCTCTCAAACCTAACCAGCCTCATAGTTTAATTAGCAAAAGTGCGTAAAGACGCAAAAGCTCAGCGGTAAATTGGAATATTAGTGTTTCTTACCTTGGATAAAATAGTCTTAACCTGCCGGGGGACCCTGCGCGGCGCCTGCAGACACAAACATGGTCATACAACGAAACCCAAACACCAGAATGCGTAAAACCTACGTCTAAAAAAAAAATCTTACAATGTCTAAATTAAAGTCTGTCAAGTCCAGATCGACATCATCCTCAGACTGGGATTCCTCCAGTTGTCCCAGTACGTTTATGCTAAAGCAGAGCAGCAGAGTCCACAGCAGCATCTTGCAGCTTTTCTACATTCAATCTCAGTAAAAAGATGTTTGGGACATTATTTCCAGCGCGCAGCTTCTCCAAAGTCCGAGTCTGAATCTGCGTCCAGATCAGACTGAGGGGTTCCAGAGTAGGACTCGGTGTGGCGCAGAGAATCCCGCCCACCGACCCACCGGAGGAGAGAGATGCAGTGAAGTCCTGCCGCTGCTGCCTTCAGGGACAGTCGGGAGTTTTTATGAGTAAAGCATCGTCCAAAAACTTTCCACTTGTGGCAAAAAGCCAAACAGAAAACCCCACTGTCAGGAATGCATGTATTTGACTCTGAAGCTAGTTTAGTTCTATATTCTGGTGTTTTCGTCACTTGTTTCCACACATTTTGGCCATTTTGACACCAAACCAACTCCATAAGTTGAACAAACAGATGAAAAAGAAATGGTTGTTGTATTGTTCTGTGTTGCTGTTGTAGACTTTACTGTACTATTAGAGTCACTTACAGTGCTAGTTTGAAATGAGCACAATCAAAATACATCATTCTAATCAGCTTTGAGTGTAAAAGAAGAACCGCAAGATCAAAGCATAAAGGAATACATTTGAAATGGAAATTAACAGAAAAAAGGTATTGCTTTACATGTTGACTGTAAAAAATAAACCAAAACCAAACTATAAATCACGTCCACATCAAAAACCTGTATTTTTACAAATAGTGATTTGTTCTTTTTTAATGTTTGACTGTAAATTTGCTGTTATTTAAAAGAAAAGTTGTGTACATTAAAGATTGAAAAATAGTAAATAATTCTACCTGTTATTTCACTGAATTTTCCTGTTTAGTTAAATTAGATAATATTAAATACAATCTCGAAAAAAATATTAATTTACGTATTAACTGTAAAAAAATAAAATAAAATAAACAGGTAAAAGGTGTAAATAATGTCACACCAAAAATCTATTGATTTATTTTATTTTA
>OMNN01040559.1:0-11518 GCA_900302755.1 Chromis chromis | reverse complement strand
CAGACATATAGATACAGACAGACAGACAGACAGACAGACAGACAGACAGACAGACAGACAGACAGACAGACAGACAGACAGACAGACAGACAGACAGACAGACAATTATAAAAAGCTATAAGATGGTGAGCATTGTAAACATTATACCTACTAAAGAACAGCATGTTTGCTTTGTTATTCTGAGCATCATACTGCATGTAATGACTTTAGCATTTAACCAACAGCACTCCTGCTTAAATACAGCCTCACAGAGCCTCTAGCATCCATGCTGTAGATTCTTAGTCTTGTTAAAAAACAAATATGATTTGTCTTACTACGTCAGTACGTCACTATTCCAAAAAGTTACTTGGAATTGTAATTGAGAGGGCGTATAGTAATAAATACAAACAATAAAGTACATAGTGAGGTTCATGTATTAAATCAGCCACATTTTAAAGCTTTCAAACTCAATAAGCAATGACCAGAAAGGCGAAGCACTTATTTGTTTAACTGCTGTGTCTTTATCAGGGCAGCTGAGGAAAGTGCTGATCCAACACTTCTACAGTTGCCATGAAGAGAAACCTCTTGAAAAGGCACCAAGGAGCTCGGTCCATTCCCCGGGTAGACACAGACAGACTGCTGCAGATTAACTGGTTTTCTTAATGTCTCCTCCTTGGCGAAGTTTCTTTCAGAGGGTTGAGAGGCAAACAGGCCTCGGTGAAAGACTCACTCCCCATTAGTGGAGGTAAATGGCTCTTCTGTGAGCAACCGGTTAAAGCAGGGTGGGATAAAGGGCCTCTCCACACACTTCTTCAGCCAGATTAGAGAGGTGACTCTTGTCTCAAGGATGTCAAATGTTTATACACGCACAGGGAGCCGCTCTACCGTAGGAACCGCAGCAGTTCCAGTTCACTATTACGTTTATCACCAGGAATTCACGAGGCTCTTGTTGTCAGCAGTGAAACAGCTCATGATGATGCATTCGAAACTCTACTCGTACAGCAAAGCGTTTGTGTTTTTAGTGTAAGTTAGACCTTGAACTCTGCTTTAATGTTTACTATAACTATTGCTTTAGTATCAAATATTAGAATAAATAAGCTTGATGTCATGCAGCTCTGAAAACAACAACTCTGCCATTCAAGGGAATAAAAAGACATCTATAATAAAGACAGTGAGGAGGATAGTTTGATGATAGTTTGATATGTTATTCTACTTTTTTTTTAAATCACTTAGAGTTTGGTTTGAGATGCCAAACTATTACAATGCATTTTTCGACACAACTTCTTTAACTCCAACTCCGCCTCACTTCTTGGTGGTGGAGGAAGGGGGGGACTGCACCTAATCGCAGGTTCATTGCTTCCTTGCCAGCTACCAGCCCCTGATTGCATTTCAGCCGAGAAGTAAATACTACATGCTCAGTTACCAGGTGAAATCAAGCAGGCAGATGTGTCTGCAGCCTCAGTAGATACTCGCTGGACCCTGCTTCTGTCTACCTGTGCCACAGAGTTTCTCGCCAAGTCAGCTGCTGCTGATCCACGTTGCTGAGTAGGTACTGGTGTGTATATGTGACAGAGAGTAAACTAGGGAAAAGGTATAGGAATAATTTAGCTGACTTGGGCTGATTTTATGAAATAAACATGGAATACAGGATATAAATTTGTAGGATTTGTGAGGACACATTTTCGGCGATAAAAACTACATCAATACAATCATACGGAAATGTGAAAATTCAAATAGCTTCAGTTTTCCAGCCACATCGGGCCTGTTTGTTATGAAGAGAGCAGCAGAGGTATGTTTGCCAGAGAAGGGGTGAGAATACAATAGCCCTCCTTCCAAGGGTCTGTAACTATAGACTCTAATAAAGTCACTGCCTGCAAATAAAGAACCACTGCTCAGCTCGTGTTACAACAACAAGGACGGCATTATACAACTCAGCTCCGTTTTGAAGCACACCACCAAATGTTAAAGAGCAACAAACAGAGCACGGTATCAAATATTGATGGTCCAGTAATACCCTGTTTTATTCTATTTGTAGAACAGCTGATAATGACTTTATATTATTGATGTGACTGTCTACTGCTGAATAGTTTGATGTAATATTGTATAAGGTTCCTTCCTTTGGGGTGAGCGTTTTTGTGTGTCCTGGAAGTTGGATGGCCGATGGTAATGTATGAAATTTAAGTATCTAATCACGCTTTAGAAAAGGTTTTGTATTGAATATTTAACTTACTAATTGTTGACTAGGTGGAGACATGATCACTGCCCTGCTGAATAAAGTAGCATTAAATGAGAAAAGTTTAAGAAAAACTTGAAACAGCACATTTGAACGTTTCTTTAAATCATTAAAATGACAAAAGTGCAGCGGGGTGTTTTGTACTATAAAATAAAACAATATAAAATGCAAACTGCAGACTGTTTAAGATAAAATATTCAAATGTAACAGTGCTGAGATTCCCCAAATTTCCTTTAAATGATAACCTCCTTTCATAAACTCTTGTCTTTACTGTGTCAGTAGTTGCCCACCAGTCAAAGTTTGAAGGAGCCACTCTTTGCAAATTTCAGGCCTCCCCACTGCTAAAGGTTGTGACCCAGCTTTTTATTTTTCCCGGGGCTGTTGGGTTAATGAAGTAACAACAAACTGGGCCTGCGGCTAATTTGGAGTGGCACTTCCTGGCCCCTCCTGTCTCCACGAAGACGTATTTCATTTTCTCTTATCTCTGCCTCGGTCATGTGGCTTTCCGCATGGACGCCCTTGTCTCCCCCAGTTGCACGAATAATGGAAACTTCGTTAATGTCATTAATCTGCAGACCAGGACATGAACCAAACACGTTTAACCTTTCTGGGTTTGCCTCTGCCACAAAGCTGTAGTGACTCGGAGTGTGGGGACAGTTGCTGCTCAGTGTGATGTGTAACAATTCACATGTCCACCTCAATTTTCAGCATCTTACTTAGCCACACAACATGAGAGTAGCATCCAACACTGCAAGGCATCATATAGAATAAACTTGCTAAAATGTGTTTTTTTTAATGGTCCCCTGACACTGAAGTTTCACCAGGAAAATGCTCGATTGATGATCCCTGCATCTGAGTTTACACCGAGCATCTTTTCAAATCACTTGAGTGAATGGGTGTTTATAGATGACAGCACGCTCACTTCCACTATGCACATTTAAACAATGGTAATGTCAAAAGACTGCTTAATGACTAATCAGGTGGCTGTGATTCATGCCTCGTTCGAAGCTCTTATTCACACATTCCACCAGCGCCATGAATGGACACTCAGCCCCACATGTCATATACTTTCATTCATAAGAAGAAAACAGGAGAGGGGGGGTGAGGTTGGGAGAAAAAAAAGAAATCTCTCTGGTAGGATGGGTAACCCAGGGGACATTTTCTTTTGTGTGGCGCTCAGCTTATGGGGCCAAATGCCAGCAGGCTTACCTCGGCACTGTCTGTCTGTGTGTGTCCCCTTTTCCTTTGCACACAGTAATTAGGAGGATCTTAATGGAGAGGGGGTTTATTAGTGTCTGAGGAAGGCTTTAAACGTCACTTTAATTAAGGGGGATTCGACAGACAGCTTGTGTGGCGATGTCACCCGTTTTATAAAATCCTTGTTTGGGCACAACAGGAAAATAGAAGTGGGTCTTTAAAAGGAAAGGGGAGAAAAAGGCTTTCCAGAGGAAGAGCGTCTAGACCTGCGGTCAGAGGCAGAATAGATAGTCTGACCCTAGCTGAGCATTAAGATGACGATCATTATCTGCCGAGAAATTCCACATGTGTGCATGCAGAGCGCGAACACACTCCCTCAGGAGGGGGAAAAAAAATCGGACAAACAAACCCGCCTGCACCCCTGAAACTGTTTCACTCAAAAGATAACCTCACTGCTAAAATTTTGGGGGGGATTAATTTATTCTCAGCATATCCTATGGCCATTCATGCAGGACATAAAATCCTAGATTATTTCCTGCTTGGTTAACCCGCATCCGGCCAGTCCCTCTCACAAAGCCATTCTAATGTTGCCATTAGTTATGCTCCTCTGGTGGCCAAAAGATTGATCCCGGCGACTTGGAAACCAATAAATGTGTACATGAATGGCAGAGGGAGATAACACATTTCCCACAGATAGTAGGGGACCGATCGGTACAGAAACATGATTGGAAAAAGATGACTAACGATATAGCATGTGAAAATAGCACAATAATAAGGACATTAAATTCAGCATTAAATACTTCAATCGGCCTGTTCTTTTTCTTTTTTATGAAGCTATGTTTAATTTATTATTTGCATTTTCGGATGTTGAGTTTGTCTGAGTTTGCAATAACAAGAATTATTATATTTCTCTAGTTGTTTGTCGAAAACGATTCATTTAATATGTTGTTGGGTTAATTAGTATTAATTAAGTTTTGTGTTAGATTTTATTTGATGGGGAAAAGTCAGAAGGAAGCTTTTCAGTCAACAACAAAAAAGGAAACTAGCATCCCAACAAACACAAGACAACATGTACTCACTCATAAAAGCCGGTGTTGTCACAGACATCATGGGGCTATAAAAGTAGAGTCTTCTACAATAACTGCAGCTGCTGGGAGCCTACAGAGGGGATCTGATAATGGGCCTGAGGGGAAACGACAATGTGCTCAGGGACCAGGGATTGTCTGGAAGACAGATAAGAAGACACAGGAACAGGTTATCAGCTAGTTTATGAGGTGTCACTCTGCTCAAACATTCACCTGTTCCACAGGAAAATCACACAATCACAAACAGGCATCCCATTAATTCACACATGGATCTTGCTGTAATGACTCATTTAAATATAGACATGTTTTTTTGCACCTTTTTCATAATGTTAAGAGTGATTTATGCAGAATTTTTCTAGCATTTTTAACTTTTTTATGTATGTAGGAGGAAATCTAAACTGAAAATAGCATCTACACTCAGCACAAGAGTTAATATAACATCAACATTTGCACTATAAACCTGTTACATTCTGGTCAGTGTGTAAACTGAGAGAATGTTTCGCATCCAACATTCAGGAGTTGCTTCAAAACAACTCAAAACAGGCCGTTGAAACTCATTGGGAAACATGTCAATCCAGAACTGCTTTATAAAAATCATATAATAATGTTATAAGAAGAGAATTTCAAAATTACGGGTGTATTTTTTTACTTGTCACTTCAATATGCATATGTTGCCAATTAATTTGCTCTAATGATTCAACAATGTAGTAATTTTGTAGCTGTGTGAGCTCCTTAAAACACTGAAATTGCAATTCTCATATTTTTATACGAAGAAATGCATTATTTTAGAGTGAATTACTTTGTGTTTTGAGTGAGCGATGCAGTTGAAGAGTGAAACAAACTAAATGAGAGAGCAGTTTGAGTGATGGCAGCTGACCTGCAGAGTACAGAGAGGTGATGTGCCTTGTGGCGCTCCTGGACAGGTGCTCTCAAAACACTTCCTGGTGGAGAACCGTGGCGTCACCGCACCCTGGGCCATCCTGAAAGAAAGTCACAACACAAAGCTTTACTTAACAATACATTTCAAGTACCAAAATAGCAACCTTTTATGCTTATCATTTCCTGTTAACTGCATTTTACCTGTTTACTGCATTTAGTTTAAGTTAGTTTGCATTAAATTACTGACTGCTTCATTCATTTGATGATACAAACGTGACAGACTGAAGGACTGAATTATTTTTCACGCTAAGAGGAATTGCTTTTTTCACAATAAAATCGTTCGAAACAACACGAGACAATGCCAGTTTCTCTTCTCAACTGACTTCTTCCATTCATGATAATGATCACAACGTCATGAATAATTAAAGAGTATTTTTTGTTATCATCTTTTAGCAGCTAGTCGATAACGCCAAAGCACAGGGAATGTATGCTTACTGAAATGGTTAATTGCAAAATGTTGCTAAAAAACTTTACTTTGTCATATCACTCACAGCGCAATATAGTTCACATTAAATAACTTAGTTGCATGGCATGCCTCAGTGTGCAGACCACAGCGCCAGTAAGACAGAGAGAAAAATTCTCCTCCATAAAAAAAACATAAACACAACCTCCTGGAGGTAACTCAACTGCATGGGTACATTCTCCAGATTTTTTATCATTATTCTTTCACCCACATAAATGATCAAAACAAATGACAATCTCTGTGCAAAGAAGAGACGGAGCCCACAAAAGGGAGTCTGACAGCCATTTCCACAACAGATGTTTTTACAGAGGGGTGTCTTCTCTCCGCTGAGCAGTCTCACACATGAGAGACCCCCAAAAGCTTCAGAGAAACGTCCAGAAAACCAACATGTAAATTTGTAGCTGCCATGTCGCAGACTGGCGGGCCCACGCCAATTTTATTTCTTTAGGAGAGAAAAAAATGGCATGTCCAAATATACATATCAGCATGGACGATATAAAAAGGTGGAGGGATGGAATTCGAACTTCAATATCAGAAAAAGACAACAGACAACATCGTTATGTGTTATCATGAAAAGATAAGTCCCTATTGATCCAGGTTGTGGGCAAAGGCTGCACTATTGACAGGAAGACAGAATACGTCGGAGGGGCAATATTTCATACATTTGGCCTGTTCACTCCATCACTGTGAGAGGGTGTTTTTCTGGGCTGTATATAATAACACGTGTGCTCTTTATTTCCCTCAGATCAATGGTAATGCGAGGGGGGCCACACAAGATGGATGCCACGGGCAGGTTAACCTATCGACTGCTCAACAGAGACACACAGACCAAGACAAGGGAGACCGATCCATTTACTGAGATGAACCTGAGCTAGTTTTGTTTTGAATCGCTCTGCTTATTGCGTCCATCTGCTGCAGCTCGACAAAACTTCTGAAACTGTAACACAAATACTGTATTTAACATCTCCTGTTATTTACTTTCATAAGTTTATCTAGTGTGTATACATCTCTGAGGAGTTGTCAGTTTCTGTCTATTAAATATATGATTTTTCAGATTGATTTAGAGACGACAGTAAACATTGTCTACACTTTCTGTCTTATGCTGCACTCTTGTGCTTCTTAAAGCTGGTTGGGGAATTTGAAGTGGATGAAAAAGTGCCAGTGAGCTGCCTGGTGACCACATCCTGCAGACAGGATAGGAGGCAGACGGGAGGGCAGGCTAGCCCACACAGGTGGCCCGGATCTGGATCAGGTCAGCCTCGCCCTCGGACAACAAGCCAGCTAATCTCACTCATGCTCCAAGTTCTCGTAAGTCACTTACTGACAGCTTTTCATTAAAAAGTGTAAAGGTATAATCTAATTAAAAACACATGCCAACTTTGATTTAACCAGTGTTGTTAATACTGCGTTTTGTAAAAAAAATCTACATACTTTCACTTTGAATGATATGATCTTTAAAACCAAGCAAAGAAAGGTGAAATTATTAGTAAGTCTTAGCTTTGATTAAAGGTAGGTTATGATTGTGAGGGAGGCCTTATATTGTAAAAGTTTCAATTAATTAAAGTGCACTGTGCTTGAATTCACTCTGTAAATGCACCTTTTGTAATGCTTTGGAACAGATATGTTGAGTGTTTCAATTTTTTTTTTAACAAATCCTCCGTCCAATGAATGTGCTGATCCCATCTCTGCTGCACAGGTGATTCAACTGAAAATATCAAATAATTCTGCTCCTTTCTATTGTGGATGCAATGCTACGCACTCACTGAGAAAATACAATAAAATCTAAATATGAAGTCACTCTGGCTGAACTGCAAATCGAACGTTAATAGAAGAATACGGTTCCAACAGACAGCTCCGAGCATTATTGTCTAAAGTTGGGTAAAGGGTAATTAATTTGGCAGTAAATCATTCAGTGTTTTGGTGAGCCTGATGAGAACTGTAAAATTATTTTTTTCTCTCTCTCAGACATCGCCTCAGCCAACCCCCAGTCCCCATTGTCTGAGTGAAAATGGAAATCTGTGCCACCAGTACAATATCCACATTATGTGCCCTGCCTCGACATTGTTGCATGACATGCTTGATTGTACCCTCGCATTTAGGAACAGAAATATATAAACATACCATTAGCACATATTAAGGTTTGTCTCCCACTTACATTAATGAGTAACGATCGAGTTTTTTAATGATTTCTTTCATGTTTGAATAAAATACCTCTTAGACATTTGTAAAAATGTGTTTTCTCATGTTTAAAAGCAAAAGAAAAGCATTAATTTCCAAGCTAGTTTCCTTTTTAAATAGGTTATTCGGACAAACTAAAGCAAACTTGCATTAAATACATTATATAAAAGTATGCAGCTATATTTAATCATATATTATCTTTCGGCCGGATACATGCAAAAAAACAGTCACAAGAATATGGTTTTACTACGCCTCCTGTATTTATCATTCAACCACCTCATGTCTCTCTCACGTCTTTAGTTTGAAGCTAATAAAGTTCTTGTGATTAATGACAATATAACACATTATTTTGACCTATTGTGATGTGCTTTTAGGTTAAAAGTTTGTTCCTTGTGATGCTTTTGAGGAGGAGCGCAACAATATGACAAAAAAAGAATATTACAGCTCGCTGCATTACGTAGGTTTTGTCTCTAAAGTCAGATTTCACTCGATTGTTATGTTCTCTGTCGTTATATGAAGACAGAAAGTGGCCTGTTTGGAGTTTCTCATTATGCTCATATTACTAGT
The DNA here is from genome assembly GCA_900302755.1 of Chromis chromis. Classification (NCBI taxonomy): domain Eukaryota; kingdom Metazoa; phylum Chordata; class Actinopteri; family Pomacentridae; genus Chromis; species Chromis chromis. The sequence goes on along the minus strand of OMNN01040559.1, from coordinate 2,877 downwards.
GCAGCACTGACTGAAGTTGATCCAGTACAACCAGTGCATGCATGTCTCCCACTCACACAAAAGCACTGACTCATAAAGCAATCGCCTCGCCACTGTCTGGACAAAGAAGGGAAGTCTTTGCTCATAAATCCAAATCGGGGAAACTGACCAAACATAAGTTACTGCAGCAATCGGAGTTATTGTTCCCAGATAGAACAAAATAAAAGTGTGATATAACAATCTTCCACCACACTTATTTTCTGCCAGTTTCAACAAACCAATTGTAAACACAAGGATGTTGCTTCTATACACTTGTGTCTTTTGAGTCTTGTGAGTTAATAGGTACATTTTTAGAGAATCAAGACGTGCCAGCATTTTTTGGATCTGATATATGATATATTTTAAATTGCTTTTGTTGTTGTTTTTCTATTAGAAGGTCTCGAGCGCATGCCATCTCTTCGAAAAGTGGATGAAGTCCTGCTGTCACTAATAACTCAATGCTGCCACCCAGTGTTAGGACGTCTTTTGCTTCAAAAAGAAGAGAGGGAGAGAAAAAAGAGAGCGCCCAGTTTCAGCTTTAGTAGGTCTGTCAGCATGAGTTAATTTTAACCACTGAACTCTGAATTGGAGAAGATGAAAAACATGATTACATACAGGACCCCGGGCTGTTTTCTGATCATTTCGGTTTGAAGCTAAATGTGATGCTGCAGTTAGGATTTTTTATTTTGTATAAGCAAGCATAACCAAAGGCTGCCTGAAGTGTGGGCCTGTGCAACTGTAATACAGGTGTTGCTGTGAGCATAATATTGCAGTATATTGATACTCTGCGCTGTGTGCAGGCGTATTGGTATGTGTTGTACGACTTGCAGTCTGTTCTCAGCTGGTGTCAGCTGTGAACACACGTGGAGAAAAACAAGATGCTGTCCTTCACTGTAGATTTTACATGCTCTCCCCTGATACCTCAGCCCCACCTGTCTAGCCATGAGCTCAGAGTTGAAACAGAGTTCAGCCAAGTTGAGAATTGTTCTTGCTTGTTTTATCAGCAGCGTGTACCATATTTCCCCATGAAATACTACAGCCGGCAGGAGATACTGCCAAGGGAGCAAGGAAACAATTGAATGGGCATTAATGATTTACAGCTACATATCTGCTATAATACCAACACAGGCGGAGGTAACTGAGAGCAGGATCTGATGACATCATTGATGTTGCCTCAGATAACACCATGATCATCAACTATGTATGGATCTGGCAAAAGATATAAGATAATGTCCAAGTGAGAGTAGACTATTTACCAACCTAGTGTAGGCCGGACCGGCGATCTGACACTGAGCCAGGAACTAAAGGTGGGTCACAGAAAGCTTCAAATTAATCAAGGTGACAAAACGTGGTACTTTTATAATTGATTGTAAAAGCCTAGGTTTACAGTTGAAGGGGAAATGTGAACTCCCTGAAAAAAAAAAGATGGTTGATGACAAGAGGAAAAAGATTTAAAACGGAAAAGGCTATTATGACCCTGAACTGTTGTTGAACGCTGCATAACAGTCACTCGTAAAGATGTTGCTTTGTGTGCGAGTATATGTCTTTTTTGTTCTAAGCAGTATTGTATAGTACGATTACACCGTGATTACTTTGACATATATTGTGAGTGCAATATGAGTCAAGACTTTATGACTAAAATCCATAGAAAAAAATATAAAAATGATAATATGATTTTTGCTGCAGTCTGTACCAAACAAGCATGTTCCCTAATTTCTGGATTATATCACTTGTAGGTCAGGGTATCTCTGTAGCACCAAAATTCTTCATTTATAATGGTATTGTACATTATTTTACAGTAAAGTTAGGATGAACTGGCCAACAGTGGTACTCTAGGGCTGTATGTGGCACTTCAGTGGTAGTCTGTGGTCTTCTTACTTTTATGCCAAAGGAGTGCCGCTGGCTGCCACAGCAGTGTCAGGAGCCACCACTAAGGTTCCAAAGACTACTACTGAGGTGCCACTGAGGTGCCAGACTACTACTAAGGTACCACAGACTGCCCCAAACTGCCACATTAGTACCACAGACAGCCACTTAAGTGCCAAAGACTACTACTGAGGTGCCACAGACTACTAAAGAGGTACCACTGAGGTGCCACAGACTACCACTGAGGTACTACTGTTGTGCCAAAGACTACTACTGAGGTGCCACTGAGGTGCCACAGACTACTGAGGTGTCACTGAGGTGCCAAAGACTACTACTGAGGTGCCACAGACTACTAGGGTGCCACTGAGATGCCACAGACTACTACTGAGGTGCCACAGACTACTACTGAGGTGTCAGTTAAGTGCCAAAGACTACTACTGAGGTGCCACAGACTACTAAAGAGGTACCACTGAGGTGCCACAGACTACCACTGAGGTACTACTGATGTGCCACAGACTACTACTAAGGTACCACAGACTGCCCCAAACTGCCACATTAGTACCACAGACTGCCACTTAAGTGCCAAAGACTACTACTGAGGTGTCACTGAGGTGCCAAAGACTACTACTGAGGTGCCACAGACTACTAGGGTGCCACTGAGATGCCACAGACTACTACTGAGGTGCCACAGACTACTACTGAGGTGTCAGTTAAGTGCCAAAGACTACTACTGAGGTGCCACAGACTACTAGGGTGCCACTGAGATGCCACAGACTACAACTGAGGTGCCACTGAGATGCCACAGACTACTATTGAGGTGCCACTTAAGTCCCAAAGACTACTACTGAGGTGCCACAGACTAATACTAAGGTACCACAGACTGCCCTAAACTGCCCTGCCACATTAGTACCACAGGCCACCATTAAGGGCCACAGACAACTAATGAGGTGCCACTTAAGTGCCACAGACCTCTAGTGAGGTGCCACACACTGC
>OMNN01040558.1:0-27425 GCA_900302755.1 Chromis chromis | reverse complement strand
GAGAAACTTTGTCTGTCCCTAGTATGACGTCACCATGATAGGAAAGTACCCCAGTTACACTGCAGTCCTGAACAAGCCAACAGAAAACAGCCAGATTAACCCTGGATATTTTTCCCGCTGTTCTCAGGACTGTTTTCTTCACTCTGTTGTACTAGAACAATGAGGCATCTGCCAGGCCATACACCCACTTTATAGGCTTCTATAATGTTCCTTCACAGTCAGCCTCAGGGGGCAGGCCTGATGTAAATGTCACATGACAGTTCTGTTCCCTATAGGAGTGCAGAGTTTCTTTACACGGAATGATACGTCCAGTATCTTTGACAAATAACTGCCACAAGTAGTCAAAGAGACACTGAAGCACATGTGGGTAACTCCCACACTTTAGCTCCTCAACATGTCTTACTGCTAACCATGCTTTTGGTACTAATCCAGTTGTACCTGTGTATAACCATCAGTAACAGTGACCGCTAATTGAAGGCTTTTGAAATTTGTCAACCAAATCTCCTGTTGCTTGCAACATTAGTGAAGAGCAGCAGATTACACCAGTTTTTGTGTTTTTCTGCAGCTTTGCTTGCATTTCCGAGGAATTTTCAGAACCTGCCATGTTTTTAGATGGACATCAGTTACCTGCTCTGTATCTCTATATGTCCTCATGCTGTCATTTGTGTGCTGTGCTGCTTCATGTTTGTGTCATTTCCTGTATCACCCTTTTTGACACGTAAAACCTCAATCTCTGCATTCATTTATCTCAGTTGAGGTAGTAATGCATGTACCTCCCATGTCTGACAAACACATCCTGACCCATGACAACTCCAGTGAGTAGGGTCGCTTATCCTGTGACCTCAAAACAAACCCACACTTCCTTCATGGGACTCCTCAATCCATGTTTCAACATAAAAAGCCTGTTAGATGACGTGTTATGATATGTGCCCGGGCATAAATCACACTCCCGTCTCCACCAGACATAGATGACTGTAGCACCAATCCCTGTCAGTGGACAATCCACTCTCTTGTTAGCCACTTCATATTTCTTATCTGTGTGACATTTTACTCACTGATTTCCATATACTTTCCGAACTTTCTGCTTCTGTAAAAGCCTTTCCTGATGCACGTAAAGCAGAAATGTGTTTTGCCACCCAATTACCTCTTGTGGTGCCATCTGAAGCCATGGACACTTCATGTTCTTTGCCATTAGAGCCCAGTCCAATGCAGTGTCACAGTTACAACCACTGCTTGTCTTCGCCTTTATTATAATCTCAGTGTTTGGTTGTAAGATGCATATATGCATTGCTCCACAGGCTATAATATAACTGTTGTCTATATTTCAAATTTTCTGCCATATCTCTCACCTCATCATTGTTGAACTCTCACGCTTTGTTATTGAACAGTTTCTGAATCCCGATTACTCAGTCTTGGACAAATTGTTTCACTATTTCAGAGGACTTGTTTGTGGTTGAAATGCTGTCTGCACTAAACTGTGTGAAGTAGTCAGTAATGTGGTGATAACTCACACCTGGTTTGAGTTCGTGTATTGCCAAAGTTTGAACAGTTTTCTGCAGAATGATGCTGCATTTTGCATCCTTATTGCCTGAGCTAGTCAGAAACATATGCAGAAGCATGACCAAACTGTCTATGAAGCTTTGTCAGGAGTTTGTGTCATGTTCACAGCCTTCTTCCTGTCCCTTCACAAAAACAACTTAATAACAAATTAATATAAAGCAGCCAGTACAGAGGTATACATATGCAAGAATGCACTTGTTAATATCTGAAACTTACCACTCCTCTCTGCAGTGATTGACAGCTGCACAGTCGCCGTGGCGTCCAACAGCACGCCAGGTGGAGAGCGCTACATTTCATCAAACGTGTGTGGACCTCACGGCCGCTGTCGGAGCCAGGCGGGGGGCCAGTTCAGCTGCGAGTGCCAGGAGGGCTTCCGAGGCACCTACTGCCACGAGAGTAAGGCCTGATTTCCAACACGAAAACCAGAATACAAAGCACAGCTGATCACAATGTCTCAGGCTGTCCTCTGCAAAAGCATCGTCAGTCTCACGTTTTCCTCGTCTTTCGCTTTTTCTAAATTTTCAGACATCAACGACTGCGAGAGTAACCCGTGCCGTAACGGAGGCACGTGCATCGACAAAGTCAGCGTGTACGAGTGCATCTGTGGCGGTGGCTGGGAGGGCGACCACTGCGAGATCAGTGAGTAGGACCACTTACACTGTGACCTCAAAACAAACCCACACTTCCTTCATGGGACTGCTCAATCTATGTTTCAACATAAAAAGCCTGTTTGATGATGTGTTACGATATGTGCCCACACATAAATCATGCTTCCCGTCTAATGCCTCCACCAGACATAGATGACTGCGGCACCAACCCCTGTCATAATGGAGGGACATGTATAGACCTGGTGACTGATTTCTTTTGCGAGTGCAAAAATGGCTGGAAGGGAAAGACTTGCCACTCCCGTAAGAGCCCTTTTTTATTTTTTTTTGTTTTCTCCACACCCGTGTAGTCTGTCTGTGCAGGCTCATGGTATGTGCTTATGGCTGTATATAATTACCCAATCTTCTATGAAGTGTGTGTTTGTTCGGAGTCACGTGAGCAACCTTATGATTTTCAATGCGTCCTCCAGGCGAAAGTCAGTGCGATGAAGCCACATGCAACAATGGAGGCACCTGCCACGATGAGGGTGACACATTCCAGTGCAAGTGTTCCCCTGGCTGGGAGGGTACAACATGTAACATAGGTGAGTCACACAGTCGCAGCGGTTTGGTTTAATGTTTCACATTTACACGCACTCATTCACACACAAACAGAGACAAAGAAGATCGCTTTGTGGGAGAGCACCGTCTTGTCTTGGATATTAATCAGATCTGTCAGATCTGCGAGGTCCGCAAACAGTTTTTATCCCTTCACTCTGTCAGCGCTCTCTACCCTCTCATCTCCCTCCTCGCCCGTTTCTCCCTCTCCTGTGAGCGCTGACAGATATCCGCTTAAAATCCCTGATTGCACTGACAGTACACTTCAAAGTCGTGGAATGTAGAAAAAAAACTGAGAAAGCGGAAACCCGACTGAAAAAAGCCAAACCGACGGCAGGTTCTGTGACTGTGCAAGGATTTTGATTGCACTGATAATCCAAGCTCACTGACAAAATTAAACTTTTCCTTTTTTTTTTTGTCTCTTTCAGCCAAAAACTCAAGTTGTCTTCCAAACCCGTGTGAGAATGGAGGTACCTGTGTGGTGGAGGGGGAGTCATTCAACTGCGTCTGCAAGGAAGGCTGGGAGGGTCCCACGTGCACCCAAAGTAAGTAGGCCAGTGGACAGTTATTGCTATTAAATGATGATAAACCTCATGCTACCTAGTTCAGAGGTGAAGTCCTGTATCTGATTAAAACAGACTCTCCCATCATCTTTTGATCTGTAGCTTCTTTTTTTCCCCCCTCCCCTCTTTCCTCTCTCTCTCTGGCTGCTGCCGGCCATGAGAGGAGAAAGGGAAGGAGGAGGGAGAGAAGGGCTCAGGAAAGTGGAGACAGATGTTTCTCCCCCCTTTCTCCCAGTCCAACACACACCCCTCTCTCCCCTCTCGTCGCTGCATTCTTGTCCAAACAGTGACATGTCTGCTTGTTCTGCAGCCCTCCTCCATTTCCCTGATTTTCCTGGGATCCCTGCCCTGTACTCCAAAACATAAATTCCTCTTGTAACTTTTGTAAGGGGGAGAGAGAAACAGCCGGGGGTGGGAATTTGGGTGTGGAGGTGTTGTCGACGGCGGTGGGGGAGCTTGAACTCATTTTTGAGGATGAGAGTCGACTCTGTTGTTAATAAGGCAGAGTAAGCAGGCAGTGCGTCGTCCAGGCCTGACCGGCCCAACACGCCTCTGCACACGCAAGCTCAGACGTGCCATTTGCTGTCATGTGCGCTAAACACTCATACATGACAGAGAAAAAAAAACAACACACTCACTGCTTTCTGTCTGTCTCACCCTTTCTGTTTTTTTTTTTCTTTCAGATACCAACGACTGCAGTCCCCACCCATGGTAAGTGGAAGCCAAACATTTCCTGTAGATTTAAACAGATGTAAACAAGCTGCTCCTCCTGTATCGGAGTTTCTCACCTGCAGGCTCTCTCTCTCTGATTCGCTGTCTCTCTGCTGAGAAGCAGGCGTACACCCTCCCCTGTCATTCCTGGGATGCAATCGGCAAACCCTGTTTTGTGAACTGCCATGTGTAGCTCTTATTTAAACAATCACTCCCAAACCCAAAAGAATAGGACTGACTGCTGTAATTATTTTTGATAAATTGTTGTTATGTCGCCCGGTGAGAAAACTCGGGCTGGAGAAGCATGGATATATGGCAGTGTGTTAAACAAGCCTGGGGTGTCCAGAGATAAAAAATGTTCCCTCTTTCTTTTCTGCAGCTACAACAGTGGAACCTGTGTCGACGGGGATAACTGGTACCGCTGCGAGTGCGCCCCAGGCTTTGCCGGTCCAGACTGTCGGATCAGTGAGTATTAACCCTGCCTCCAGCTCCCCCCTGATCCCTGTTTGAGCCGTCAGCTAGAGCATGCCCGGGCTGCGGGACCATCACAGTCGCTCCAAATGGAGGGTCTAGTCGGCCAATTATCTGTGCACTGGGCTTCAGGCCAGCCCAAGCCATTTCAGTGTCACTCCACCGGGCCATGTTGCTGTCCCTTGGGGGAAACCAGCTTAGCAGGCCAACAGCTAATCAGCCATGCTCTCTGACACTGATTACACAGATTGTTTTCCCTCTTAAAGGCTTTCAGATGGCCACATTCTTTCCCATTGCAAACCCTTTGTTCTACTAAGTCCAGCCTTTAGCTCCTGCATACCTGCTAATGATGCTGCCTTTTAAAACGTCCCGGGCTGATTTAAAGCATGTTTGCTTGTTTTTTATTAACTGCCGTGTATGTGTGTGTACTGTTCAAATGACACATGACCTCAGTGAATTTAGTTTAGGAATTAGATTTGTGTGCTGACTGCTTAACCCAATATTTGAATACTGTCTGGCTGTGCTCTTTATTCCATGAAGGAACCATTCCTTACCCCTCGCTCTTCTCCTTTGTGACAGATATTAATGAGTGCCAGTCGTCTCCATGTGCCTCAGGTTCCACCTGTGTGGATGAGATCAATGGATATCGCTGCCTGTGTCCCCCAGACAGGACTGGGCACTATTGTCAAGAAGGTAATAAGTCTTCACAAGATAAATCTACTTAACAAACATACTGTTTTTTTTATATATATATATTTCTAACATCGTGATTGTATTTAACACAGTGACAAGAAAACCTTGCTCTGTTAACGGACATGTCACCCCTGACGGAGTCAAATGGGACGAAGACTGCAACACTTGTCACTGTTCCAATGGGAAAGTTGTATGCACAAAGGTATGTCTAAACAAACTGTATTAAGTGTAATAGTAAAGGACAAGTGAAGTATTTTCAGTGGCCCTGTGCTGCTGGGAAGCTCATGATACCAATGTTTACTAAAAACCAAAATAGTTAGTGACTCAAAGGCTGCGTAGGTGGTTGTGTCTTGTTCTTCAGAATCTTCAGAGATGGCAGGTAGGGCCACGTCGGGCCACAACAACACTGTGTCACAGGGTGGAGTTGGCTTGGGAGTGTCAAATTCTATACAGAGATGATACAGTTTGTTTTGAAAAGAAACACAATGGCACTGTTAGAAATTGGTGTCAGATGCCATTTCAGAATCTCCCACAGTCACACTGGGTGAAGATTGGCTGATTTACAGTAGCGGCCTGAAGTAGTGCTATCATTATCGTGCTCGTCTAACCACCAGATGAACAATGGCGCTTCACTGATGCGGCTTCCCCTCGGGAGGAAAATGCATCATGGGGTGAAAATGATCTGTGTGAGTGTAATATGTACTGTAGGCTACAGTTCTAAACACAGCCTGCTGTTACTGTACTTTTACTAACAGTAGCTTGTGTGTTTCATGTGGATTACAGAGCATGCAATGGAGACAAATCTTTGCAGAGCTACTATAATATCCTTGTCTGGGAAAAATTGGTGTTGCAGATTCCTTTTCTCTAATCTATTTACAGTCTGTTTGGGACAGGATATTGAATTTGTGGTAGTTGGTGCTGCAGACACTTTTCACTTAGTATCAAAAAAGTCGAAACTGTCAAATGTCAAAATCTGGCTTAAAATGTCTGGACAAATTCATAATATTTTGACTTTTTTTGTTTAACTCTCTGAGCACCAAATCCAGCAGGTGGGTTTAAAGGCATGTTGTTGTTGTTGTTGTTTTAAATTACACAATTTATCAGAGCCAGAAATAGTAAAAACAGAGAGAAATGTCCACTTTTCAACAGTCATAAAAAAATCACGTGACGTCCAGTTAAGCTTAAAATCAGTATTTTTCATCAAATACTGTTTATTCTATGAGTCTTGTTTAAAAAATAAACCATTTGCACTAACCAGATTCTGTAAAAAATAAAAAATAAAAAATAAATTCTCTTTTCCTCTGCACATCTGAAAAGCCATTACTGACACAGCTGCGACAAACGGTCACATGACAAAAATTCAGAGACTTTCTGGCTGAACTGCAGGGCGTGTAGTAATAAGTAGTAAATTAGTAGCGGTAAAGTATCTGTAGTCACCATTTTTTTTATCAAGTGTCGTACATGCTGATTCCAGGTTTTTTGTTGTTGTAACTCAACTTTCTTTTTCTTTTTTTTATGATTTATGGCATTATCACTTTGTTACACTGCACAGAAGACATTTCTTAGTTCTCTCTTCTTCCAGCCATGATTTTGCTGTGTCCATAGAGGTGCAGGACTTTGCTTTGCACTGAAAAATTAAACCACAGTGAACAAAAATGTGACGGCAACAAAAAATACTCAGAGACTGCTTGTAGTTCAAAGGGTTTATTTAAATGTAACAGTTGTAGACATTTGTTCAATGTGATTCATCCACTGCACACCAGGAAAGTCTGTACAAATTTTACACAGCAGTTATAAATATGTTAATCTAGACCAAAGTGATTAAGTGACTAAAAGAACAATCTGTGACATTATATCAACGCCTCCCATGCTTTTCTTTCCAGATGTGGTGTGGCCCTATGTCATGTAAACTGGGTGCCAAAGGCCGAGGTGGGTGCCCCTCGGGCCAGAGCTGCATCCCCCTGAGGGAGGGCCACTGCTTTGTTAAGCCCTGCCTTGAGCTCGGAGAGTGCTGGCGCTCCAACCCTCCCCAGCCTCCCACCAAATGCCACCCCAGCTCCACTTACCAGGACAACAGCTGCGCCAACATCACCTTCACCTTCAACAAGGAGATCATGCATGCTTATCAAGTGAGTTACCTCGGCACCAGAGAAGAAGAGATTGAATTAGCGGGTTCTGGGGGTCATTTTTCATGCCTCTCATCCACCACCTCTCTGTAATGAATGGGAGCAGCAAACTGTGAAAGATCAGGTTTTTAGAAGTGCTCACCCATCCCTCCGGGGCAAAAGGAGACTCCTGTACAATTCAGTCAGCTATTTAAATGTGGTCCACAAGGAAAAAATGTAGATACTTCGCTTCTCTTTGTATCTTGTTGTCTGCATTTAAGTTTTGGTGTTCCTGAAAATCAGGCATTCACGATTTTGCAGCTCATGCCAATCCCCTCTTAACCAGACCGCACTGTGAGATTAATTGCGGGATAATATGGATTTGAGCTAAACAGGACCACTGGCGACTCTGTCACCACATAGGATGATCACTCGCCAGCTGCCTAACAAGCATGACAGCAGATAGTGACAAGCATATGAGCCTGTGGTCTTTAATCTAAATTAGGTGGATTTCAACCAGATAGGATGTTGAACCAACTGCCAAAATGCAGACATACTGTAGCTCTTCCTTTTTTTCCCCCCCTTGATTGCCCTCTATTTTTCCATATGTGTCAACGTTCGCTTTATCTCTTCTTCGTGTCCAGGGCTTGACTGTGGAGGGAGTATGTAAGCAGCTGAGGCACTTGTACATAGTGAAGAATTTCTCCTTGGAGCATTCTGTGTCCATAACCTGTGACCCCTCATTCTCAGCCAGCAACGAGATCCACGTCTGCATCGTAAGTACCTCCTCCCACTCCCAGTCTGCCATATGTTTGTCTGCCTCTATTAATGCATACACAAAAAAAAAAATCCTTTTTGATTTATAGCCTGCAGCATGCATTCCCAACAGCACATAGACATACTCTAATGGAATATGTGGTGGATTTAGGTTGGGGTATTTTGTGTCATCAGTTGACAGCAAGTAAACACAATCACTGGCAGACAAGATAGAACTTAAACCTAAACCAATAAACCTCACTTTCTTCTTTGCATTCAGTCTACTGAGGACCATCGCTTGGACCCGAGCCCCATTAAAGACATCACAGACAGGATAATCGACTTGGTTAGCAAACGCAACGGGAACAACACCATCATCTCCGCCATCGCAGAAGTCCGTAGGCCAAGCCTCAGCAAAACTGGTATGAGCCGAATCCCAACTCCTATGAAGTTTTCCAGACTTGCAAACACTTGTGTGTAGAAACTAGTGGGAGGATTTTTTTTTAAACTGATGAGATAGAGCCAAGCCCTGAATATGACAGCAATGCTGAGTACCAAAGAAAAACGTATGTGTATATGAAAAATAAGTCCTTGCCCTCCCACACAACTCCGACCACTCAGGTCTGCCATCTCGGGGTAGTTTTAATGGAGCTCAAAAGGATCTAGCCAAAATTTCGATGGAAAGAGCAGAGCTGCTTGGCTACGTGGCTTTAGATTGGCTCATGCTGTAACTGGCTGGACTTGTAGTAAGACTCTCGCATGTGTCCGCCATTCATCAAGACAGTGACAGCAGACTGCCGCCATGGCCAAGTAGAAGCAGCCTCCTCCCCTGTTCAGGGCTCAGAGGTCAGGTTGTGCTGGCAAAAGCATGCTAATGATTTAGCAAGCTTGACACAGTCATACAATAAAACCTACTGTGCATTGTTTAACTGAGAGTCAGTTCTTTTAAATATGTTGCATTTCTTTGACCTGTGATTGTCTTCTTCCATCAGACTACCTAGTGCCCCTCCTCAGCTCCATCTTCATCGTCATCTGGGTTCTCGTGCTGGTCTCCATTTTGCTGTGGTGCATGCGTCGGCGGCGGAAACAGAGCAACCACAACGGTACATCAGCGACCGGCTCCGAGGACAACACAACCAACAACGTGCGGGAGCAGCTCAACCAGATCAAGAACCCTATAGAGAAGCACGTGGGCCTCACAGTGGCCATCAAAGACTACGAAAACAAGAACTCCATCATTGCCAAAATAAGGACAAATCATCCCGAAGGGGATGAGGATGACAAGGAGAGGCACTTACAGAAAGGCCGCTTTGCCAAACAGCCAGCATACACACTGGTGGAGAGGGACGAAAAGGCGCCCATCTCCAATCCCAACTCAACATCCAAGCATCCTAATTGGACTAATAAACAGGACAACAGAGACTTGGAGACAGCAAACAGCATAAACAGGATGGACTACATTGTATAGCAGACAGCTGTGTTGCTGCGCAACCAAGCCTTATGCCTTCACACCCAGGTGGTGGGTGAAACAGGGGAGCTTTGGCATGTGTAGTTAGTAAACGGTCGTGTCAGTTGTGACCCCACAGTATTTTCAGATATTCCCCGTGTTAATTTAAGTTCTGACAAGCTGGCTTACACTGGCAGTGACAGTTGCTTTGGTTGGCTGGAAACACAAGGCACTGGTATACATTTCACTGTAGAACTAGTTGCAAACGTGTCCTCCTATGCATTTCATTTCCCTTTTTTTTTTTTAAATTCTGTGGACACATGGAAGGGGCTCCTGGTGTAATTGTTGTACAATGACTAAAACTACCCGACGTGTTCAACACTAGAGCTAATTATTTTTAGTATGTGTTTGAATTCTTTCTAGTTCTGTTTGGAGAAAGAGCCTTTTCAGCTTTAGACTTCAGCAACTGTCAAAAGAGAAAAAAAGATCGACTTTATTATTTATTTTTATTTTGTGGGGGGTGGGGAGGGAGAGGAAAGGGTTCAATGTCAGCAGTTGCTGCCAATATGAAGAATTTATGTGACAATTTAGAACATGTAGATATGTACATTTTTTTTATTAATCATTGTGTATATTTGATTTATTAACTTAATAATCAAGAGCCTTAAGATATCATTCCTTTTTATTTATATGTTCTGTCTAGTTTGAAGGTTTTGATAGCTGTGGAAGCCTACCATTTCTTTCAATGACTAAATTTTTTTTCAACGCATTCTATAAAAGCCAAATTTCAAAGAAGACAAAAGATGGGCACTTTGGGCCTGAAAGAAATACTTTTTTTTTAGTTTTTTCACACATTTGACATTTCATTATTTGTTGCCAGGACCTTAATTGAAGGCAAGTGAGGTTAGGACAACAAAAGATCACAGCTGCTGTAAGGGTTGGACATGGTGGCAGACATATTGCTTGCCACTAATGGATAAATACTTAAGGGAACAAAAATTCTTCTGCAGCTTCAGTTTGACCCATTGACGTATTTCAAAGGCTGTCAATATCCACCAACTTGCGAGGCAAGTCTCATCAATATGACACGCCAGAATTCCCATCTGCTTTAGTCAGCATAAAATCATAAGCTAGACCATGAGTACTTGAAGAGTAGGGGGGCAATGGGAACACTGTAGAATCAGATAAAATACACTGCCTTGCTCTGCAAGAGTCTGCTTTGTTTCTGTGCACATTTGTTTCTTTTTTTAAAAATTGAGGCTCTTAAAGACAAACATGTTTTATCTCATTTGTTAACCCTTTGAGATCATGGCAACATTTTGTCCTATTTTTGACTTTGTGTTATGAACTTGAGAATTATGTGTTGATCTGGCAATATATTTTTGAAAGTCATATTTATTAAATATTTTGTATGAAAAGAGAATTAAAGTTGTCTTTGTTCTGGAGAGCGAGTGAAGAGTCTGTCTGTGATGCATCAAGCCAAACATGTCAGAGCATATGAAAGGTTTCTCATGCAGCTGGCGTGGGAACTAGAGCTGGAGAGACATCATAGGCTTGAGCAAGGTCTCTGTCCAAATATGTTTACAGCTAATTACATTGTAGCTAGCCATCCTGTATTAAGTCAATCCTGGAGACAAAAATACCCCCGCTCCTCATGATCCTTAGACAATGTTTCCCTTGTTGGTCTGGTTTAAGTAGTGGGCTTAAAAAACCTTTCCTTAAAACCTTTTAAACTATCCAGCCTGAGAAGCCTATGCTGTAGAGCTGAACTGATTTAAAGACAAACTCTTGTGAAGAATCTGTTTGACAGGATTAAAGCCAAGGCAAGAGATTAGCAACACTTCTTGAGAATGACTTTAAACATATTAGGACTTAAAACATTAGGCCTAGTTTCACTAATCTGACATATTGTCTCCGTCTTGATAAGAACAGAAGTGACTTCTGGTAGTGATTCATCTCAGGTTACAACCACTAATACTGTTGTTGGACAGACCTCACTGTCAAGCCGCCACGAGCATCAGCCAGTCTGGATTGTGTGTTAAGAAAACAATGCAATGAGATCAGATCTACATGTTATTTCATGCTGGCTGCTTCCCAAAAATTCTCAGCTTATTTGCATATTTCCACAAAGATTAATTTTTTTCCCCCTGGGAAAAGCATTTATTTAGATCATAAAATGTCTTTCCAGTAAAAAATAAAAATAAACCAGGAGTAATATATTCAGGCAACATTATGTCATCAAATGGAACATCTTGGTTTTTAAATGAGGGTATGAGTGACTGTTGGCTCCTAGTTGCCCCATGTTCTCTCTGGGCTTGGGCTTGGGCCAGTGGCATGATATGAACAGCCATTCCAAGTGTTGGGGCGGCAGCTACATTTTAACCTGTGATACTGAAGACGTCCTGCTATTCCAAAATAATACCACTAATAAGTCCATACTGCTCACATGCCCACACATATTTGGTTCACTTTCAGTATGAAATGCATAATACCTTCCAATTTAGAAATACATTTCAGGTTCTTAGCAACTAAGTATTGAGCAAATTGTATATAATTGAAATCTAACTACAAAAATACATTTTTGAGAATGGGGTGATGAAATAAATCTGGAAACAGCAATCAATCACAGCAGAGCTTCAGCAGGGAAACTGGACAGTTTTCAGACACGTAGGAGCCAGTATTTCAGACTGAAAGCCATGACGTACTGCATGGCTCCTGCCTGTCTGAAATCCCCAATCTTTAACACAAAACCAAATCTAAACTCCAATTAAAGGTTTTTGACTTTCATTTGCGAGCCTCTCTTGACCACCACCACTTATGGGTGGAGGCAAAGTCTGTTTCAAGTATTTGACAAAGAGTAAGTCAAATGCTCGTGTATCAGTTGCCATATTATGTACAGCATTTGATCTGCATGTGTGTGTGCACAGTATGTGCAGCACATGTGAAAATAATAGATATTGTAGTAAATAGTGACACATGCACAAATTCCAGTCATGTGAGGAGACCGCATGGACTACATGGGGTAAACATGCAGCCTGACAGAATATCATCTCTATCTCTGTGGCGTCAGGCATCTTTACTGTAGCTTGTCTCTCCCCCTCAGGACCTCTTCAGTCGTCGTAATCTAGAGGTTCTGGGCACATTTTCACTCCCCTCCTCTCCAAGGGTGGATCTGGAACCAATAGAGGAGCCTGAGGATGCAGGCTTGACAGATAGGCCCCTCAGACTTGCGGCCAGCCTGTTTTGGTTTGTCTGTGCCGTGTTATTGCTTGTGAGGGGGAGCCTTTGGGCCCGTTTCCCTGGAGTAAGCAGCTCCACTTCCAGTGTGGTTTTCTTGCACTCAGAGACAGGGAAAGCCTTGGACTCTGCCTTGGCTTCGAGTAGAGGAGAGGGCGGCAGAGGAAGAGGGTCATGCTTGGATGTTTGTGTGGAGCACTCGGTGGAGTGAGTTTGCATTGTGGTTGGAGGTCGTCCAAGGCACGTCCTCTTGGCCCTTTGTGGGTAAGGGTCTTCCCCAGCATCACTCGGCTTGCACCTCTTGTTCTTGTTGGTCTCCTGAGTGATTTCATGTTGGCAGAAACTTGCTGAGGCCCCATTTAGGATGTCTGGGGGATTATTCTCACCTTGCTGCTCCTGCTTTTGAGTAAGGCTTAATTCTGACTCTCCAGCTTTTACTTCCGCTCCTGAGTTTTTAGGACAGGCTCTCTGGTCAGTCTGCTGCTCCCCCATAGTGGAACAACAGGGCTCTTGCTGGACACTGGCTTGTTTGGCTCTGAAAAAGTTAAAAAGGATAAAAGGATATGAGCAGATACTTGAGTGTCCTCTCTGACTGGTGGGGTTGGAAAGTTCTGCATTAGATCATACTTACATCTTTTGAAGCACAGCCTTCTTTGTTTTTGTGGAGCTGTTTAAAAGCTCTTGGGTTTCTCCCACACTGGAAAAATATTCCGATCTGCTTTGTTCGCTCAGCTCAGTCTAGAGAGGACAAACAGAATCGGTGTAAACAAAAAATATTATTCCTGGCATCCCTTGGAAAGGTTTGGCTTCACGGTGCTGTCATCATCTGGCATTGCTGAAGATTAAAAGACATTCACTATACTCCTGTAAAAGTAATAAAGATCCATATAAATGTATTCTCCTTTGATTCTCCTGTATTCCAAAGAGTGTTGTCACCTCGCTATTTGAACTATGATGCCGTACAAAAAGAATGTTTTCTATAAGGCCTTCAGAGACATTTAGTAACAGCCCAGCTGGCACAAAGAATTTGTCCCCCACTTAAAACTGTCCAAACTAGCCACCTCAAAGGCTTCAGAAAATAATCACTGGCTCATAATAGTGTGGCAAATGTTCATAGTCTCCACTGTCTGAAGCTCAAAGTGATGCTTGTAGCCTGAGGCAAAATTACTAAAGCGTGACCATGCTGACAAGTTGAAAGAGCCAATAAAGAAGACTCATTAATAAGATGATGCAGAAAGACAGAGGAAAAATACAAGTTAGCATGGGAATGAAAAAATGCAAAAAAGGTGGTGATAAGATTGAAATATATGAGCACAAGTAGCAGCACTGTGATGCAATCGCTTAATTGCTGACAGGCTGAAATTACTGGAAGAGGACTGACTATAATTTTTTAAACTGTCATTGAACAAAGCAGTATGCATCCAAATGCCACTATACGCCTGCGTTTCTGTAAAAAGCATGTTCTTTGTCGCTTAAATGGTTAACTATGGGGTGAATGTTCAATAATATCCACATACTAAGACCCCACTAGGACCCTCTGAGGCAGAACAAGGAACAAGCTGAAAATTGGATCTCACCAACGTGTGCCCTCAACAGGCCACTAATGAAGGTTAATCACAGGTCTTTTCCTTGGCTGACCTAGAACAGAGTCTGGATTTATGAGAGAACAGGAGACACTGGTGGTAAATTGAGCAGAACTTAAAGGTTGAGAGCCTGTCAATTTATCATAAATTAATTGCACCAAAAAAGTTGGTGCAATAAAATCAGAGCTCTGGTTTGAAAAATGAGTCAGTGTCTGTCTTGTTTCATTTTGTATACTGGCAATTCTTAAAGTCTACAGCCATATATGAGCTAAGTAAAGCCCCACAGAGCCCCCAGCAACTGCTTACATCGGCATACGAACATGTGCACGACGACAATGCTTTCTAATTAGCGGTAAATACAAAGTACAGCTGAGGCTGATGTCAGTGTTGTTAGTTTTGCAGATTATTTTGTAATAAAGTATTGGCCTAATTATAGTTTTAGTTGAAAACATGAAGAATCACTCATGTTTAGTATTCATCATGAGGGGAACATGAATGTCTGTGCCAAGTTTTATGGCTGTCCAATAGCTGCTGAGATATTTCACTCATTAGCACAATTTTGAGACTCATGGTGAAAAGTCAGGGGATCACCAGAGTCAGTAAGATTTACCCTTTGTGGAATATGAATGTCTGTAAAATATATTTTGTCAATCACTCAAGTAGATGTTTAGATATTTCACTGATTTGTGAAAAAACTGACCCACTGGTCACACAAGATTAAAAGTCACGGGGTCACCAAAAGTGTTCAGGATTCCTTCTCTGACCACCATGAATGTCTGTGCCAAATTTCAAGGAAATCCATCCAACAGTGTTTAAGTTATTTCACTCTGGACCACAGCGGTGGACCAGCTGACATTGCCATCCACAGACTTATGCCACTAGCATGATTGAAAACTCTATAGACTGATGCAGAGTGGAAATACAACCAGACAGAAGTTAAATCTTGGAAAATTCCAGGTTGTGGCCACCATGTTTATTTAATATTAGCCATTTTTCAGATCATTGCTATTCCATAAACTGGTTGGTAAAATGATCAATGTGCACTTTAAGATGGGGGAAAGCCAATGTGGTGAGCTCTGGCATCCACCAGTTACTGTGAAAACAGAGAAAAACTCATTAATGTCCTCTCCCACATGTCACAATACCAGTGACAACATGTGACCTGACACACAAGAGGAAAGTAGTAATTGTCCCAAGCTGTAAGGGCAAGCTGGGCCATTGTGGCTTTGCACTGGGTGTTGAGATCTAGCAACTGCACTCTGGTCTGTGGTGTGGTAGACAGAATAAAGAGGCCAGAGATGGAGGGAGGGGAGTGAAGAAGGAGGCTGGGCAACAGGGAGGTAGGCGGAGTTGACAAGAAACAAGGGACAAGATACTATAGAATGAATAAGAGAAAGAGTGTTTAGAGGGGAAGACAACAAAAGCAGAGGCACCCCCCAGAGTCAGCCTGACCTCAACAGTCTCTCCAACATGCCCACAAACTCAAGAATCCTCACACAGGAAATTCTGCACAGGCTGCTCTTTGTGCAGAGATGTGGTCATGGTACAGTGTGGGCAGAGGTTCAGTCTTTACACTCTGTCTCGTATCCAGAGTTACAGTGAGCCTTGGATTTGGGACAGTGACACACATGCAAACCTGAATTTGCCTACACACTCACACACCCACCCCAACAACAACAATTCTGAGAAAAATGTGGGTGCCATCATTTGCATTGTAATGCCTTGATATGTATTCTCATCTGTTTAATATGAATAAATGCTGTTTGAAAATGAACTTGAAAGAAAAATCAACAAGAAGCCAAAGGGAGGTACTCTGGGAAAGTTTAGTGCCTTTCTGTTCCTGTCGGCACAACTTCAAAAGAGCAAGAGAGTGAAAGAACAGAGTCATGGAAAGGAAGAAGCATGAAGAGAGGAAGAGGTCGGATATACATAGAAAGTAAAAGAAAGATAGATAAAAAGACAGACAGAGACGGGGAGAGAGATGGTGCATGAATTATCGCCAGGGGGCCAGAGGTTGGATGTTCTGTATATAGCAACTCCAGAGGAAAGCAGAGGGATTAAAGACGGAATAGCAGAGAGAAAAAGAGAGGGAGCTGGTGCATGAACAACAGTATAATTATCACAAGCTATGTGGATAAAACAGTAAGTATTGTGTGGGAGCTGAGGTGGCCTAATCTTGTATGGAATGATGCAAACTCCAAATAGCTGGAGAGAGTCCCATGAAAAAGGAGGGTGGTAAATAAGAACGTCTACCCATTGCCGCTACCACCTCTCCCCGAGCAAAAAGGATTTAACCCCCCCACCGCCAGCCAGTCTGCTCGCCCCCACACATAGCGGTGAAATGCTCCTCGTGATCCAACATGTAGAGTAGACCAACAGTGCCCTCCCCGGCCCCGGAGCCTCCAAAACAACATGGCTCCACCACAGGAGCTGCAACAAGACAGAACATCTGGATGTCACATTATAGAGATAAGCCTGGCAAAAGGGCAACGAGAGCAGAGAGAATGAATCATTTAGTTTAAAAGGATACCAGTACAGGTTCTCATAGCATACCCCAATTCTAAATCAGTCCTGGAAACAGCTTCAAAAAGATAACCAAGAACAGACTCCATAAAATACGGGGAATAAACAGTTTCTCCTCTGGAATCTAAGATAAAGTAGCAATACAGATAGGAAGATTATGTTGAGTATCTTTTAATGCTGCGGCACTTGAACATAAAGCACTGATACAGCCACATGGTATCTGAGTGATCTAATTTACTTTCCTCCAGCATGGAATAACAAAACCTCTCTTGGTATTTGAACATACCAAGCTATACTAATATACAATAAAGTTTTGCCCCATAAAATCTGCATTCATCTTTAAAATCATCTAACAATTTTACTGTTTAAACATCGTTTTTTGGAACTAAGAAAAATAGGTTGCATTTCCCAGTGAATCCAATAACTTTTGAAAGTTCTTGCAAGACCTAACATTCTAAATGCATCATGGAGGCACATCAAACATAAAAATGACAAGAAAAAAATCTAAGATGATGAATCAGAAAACAGGTCAGCATTGGAGGCTCCGATCAACCATCAACTCTGATCTGCCCCAGTGGAAACCAAATTGTTTATTCTTGGATTACTCCAATGTCTTTGTATCTCACCTAACACACACAAAAACAGTGAGATGCCGTCTATAAAGCCAGTTATTCACTCATCTGTCACGAAATAAGGACTCATGTCAACTTGAAATGTTTAATCCCTGAAACCATTCAATTTATAAAAAATGAATTATTCTTTCCACTGGAAAATCTTTGAATAGCTTTATGATGGCACAGCTAAGTTTACAAAATCATCCAACTGGCACTAAGAAACAACAACACTATTTAACTGTCAGAACTGAAATACCTCCTGCAGAGATGTTCGTGAATGTAGTCCAGAAATTCCACCCCTCATCCTCCACCCACCCTGCTCCCACAGAGGAAGCATGCCCTGTTTGTCTAAGCTCACCACATCTTCCCTGCAACAAAGTCAACAAACATGCATGGGCACATACTTGTCTAAAATAGAGGACAGTTCTTATCCCCAAACAATGACAAAAGTTTTGGATCCACCCATGTGAATGGATTAAGACAAGCTGTTAACTGTTTGAACACACTTCGTGCAAATCAAAGAAAGCAGTTTAAGGCAGGATGGAATAGAGGGGGGTGATCGTGTATTTTAAGTGATCATAGCCATGTATTTGGCCTAGGTGTAGAGGAGGTCAGTGGACACTGGACGCTTGGGAAAGGACTGCTGCTAGCTGTTGAGAGCTGTGAAGAACAGAGGCGTGCTGAGGTCATGAGTAAACACACAGGCTCGTCCAGAGCTCCGAAGAGGGGGGGACTGGAAACACATCTGCTCTGCCTTTGATCCAAACTTCTGCGGCTCAGCACGCCACTCACCTCAGCTGCCCACTCTGTGCCTGACTAGAAAACAACGGCCACAATCCTAAACACTAGCTCTTCCTTCCCATGCTGCCCTCCTCACTGTTGGTGCTGACTCACAATAGGAGCAACTTTTTATGAGGGACTTAAATCTTCAAATGCCAAGGAAAATAAAGAAAGAAACAATGCAATTAATTTGCTTCCCCCTGTCTCATGCAAACAAAGAACTTTTAATGGGCCTATCACCGCAAAATAACAGTTGGTTTTAGGGTTGTAGGCCCTAACGGACAGAGTGCATCAGGCTGATATGAAGGTCAGGATTGATTTTACTCGACAACTCCAGACCTGACAGTCAAGACTTTGTAGCCAGCTCAATCCAAAGCACATGTTGGATCGTTGAACAGCGCCTGAAACTCTCCCCTCATTAGTTTAAAATATCTGAATCACAGACTGCTGTGTCGGACAACTTTGTAACTTTCTGGAAACGACAATCCACTTCTGCAAGAACTGACCATGCGTGCGAAAGTTAGAGTTTAGATAGGGTGATCATATTTTGATTACCGAAAACCAGGAAAATCGGCCCGGCAATGAGATAGGGCTGGTCCGAGTAGCAATTTCTGTCTGTTCTCTGGATGCTCGGGCAGGCGGGCGGACTGGAGGAGGGGGGCATGTGAAGAGTGACATTGGAGTTTGTAGGTCCACGTGCTACAGCCTTGGCAGCGCTTGGTGGCACTGTGCGGCACTCGGTGCCGCCCGTCGGGGTGCTCAAGATTGATAAACAATGAAAATTAGGACATTTTTATCACTTTATTAAAAAAAAAAAACAGGACGGCCAGGACAGGACGTGAAAACAGAACGTATCCTGGGACAGGACGTTTGGTCACCCTAGTTTAGAATGTAAACAGGAGATTGACTTTTCTCTTAATCGTGCTTTTGTCATTGTACACACAACTATTTTGTTCATCTTTTGTGAGTACAATGGAGTATAACACTCTTAATACCTTCCAGGAAGTACAGCCTGATGAGAAAGATTAGCGAGCCTCCCCTCTGGCTGTTTGAAACACCTATTAACACTTTTGCTTTCTGTGGTGGTTGGATGACATCTTATGCAAACTGGTTTCTTCCAAGCATACCTTTACGATAATAAAACTGCAGTTAAATTAGCTTTAACCTGACTGAAGGTGAATTGAAACAAAACATGACAGTTGTGCCTGTCAAACCAAAACAAGACACTGAAAGACACTCCATAGACATACACTCCGTAATGCTATCTCAGTGTGAAAAGTCAACACAAAACCTTTCTGAGTAGGTTTCAGCACCGACTATCAGCACTGAAAATCCTTAATAACTGGT
Organism: Chromis chromis; assembly: GCA_900302755.1. Taxonomy (NCBI): domain Eukaryota; kingdom Metazoa; phylum Chordata; class Actinopteri; family Pomacentridae; genus Chromis; species Chromis chromis. The sequence goes on along the minus strand of OMNN01040558.1, from coordinate 7,833 downwards.
ATCACAGTTCTTTCTACACCACTAGAAATGACTAAATCTACCCATCGTCTCTTCTAACTGAATCACAGCTGTAAATATGACTAATAAGAGTACATAGTATACAACTGACTTTACAGTATGCTCCATTGTGGGAGTGAGAATTTGGCTTTCACAGGACAAAAGGCCAACCATGATGTCACGTTGATTCCTTCACAACTTAACCCCCTGACCTTATGAAAAGTACTCATTTGCTGAGTCTACATTTCCACTGTGGTTGAAGATTTTTGTTCAGCAAGTCACACAAACTGAATCCTAACAACAAACCCGAAACCTCCCTAAACTCAGGGAAATGTGGCATTTTTTTGGGACTAGCAGGCTCGTGCTGTCAAGAGTTGTGGGATAAAAGACCCCCTCTTAAACATGAGATCAGCCCTGACATGGAACTCCAAAGACCCCATTATTTTTAAACAGCAACATTATTATACCTTACATCAGTTGTGACTCACAGCAAAACTTTTTTCATTCAGATTTTTGGCTTCTTTGGCAACATTAAAACTACAAAAACTGCATTTCTGACAAATAAGAACAGAGTGAGTGGTGTAAACAAATTACTGTTTTTGTCATGTGAAAAACTTGAGCCTTTCTGTCTGGTATCTTTCCCTTACAAACCAAGCTCGAGGTTGAGCTAGTGAGAGCTCCACCACAAGACTCCCACCCTCCAATTCCCTCTGCTTGTACTGTATGAGCCCAGAGAACCACATCCTGAGGAGAGGAACGCAATCGACAGCAATGCCTCCTTGAACTGGAAAATTGGTTACACAATCTGAACTTTTCACTGACGACTGTGTTGCTCCCCTAAAAATATTACAATCACTGCTTTCATTGGAAGCCAAACTGTGGAGAGCGCAGAGAAATTTCAAAGGGAAACAATAGCAAAAACCCCATAGAAAAACAGCAGGCCACTGATCATGGGATGTGATGGGAGAGATGTCTGTCCTTGATGTGAGTGCCAAGGTGAGAGGCTCCACCACTATTTCCCAGAATACTCTAGGGAGTTTGGGATCAAATGAACACTGACCAAAGGATAGTAGATTATAGTATGAATGGACAATAAAGAACTACATTAGTAAGTTTAATGACATGGGAAAGAGTATAACATGGTATACACAGCACAGACTACAGGAAAATACCCACCCAGCCTAACTTAGATAAAGACACATGGTATTTGACAGCAGATAATCAAGTTAACTGTCCGTGTAATGGAAGGATGGAGACAGTCATTGTAGTTTTCCTGAACAATGAATGATGTGCTGCTTTAATAGGGAACATCATGTATTGTTTGCACTTACAATAGGGTGCCTAAAGGGCCAACAAAATTCTGATTTTTTTAATAGAAGATAAAAATTATGTTCTGAAAAACATCCACAGTGAGGTGCCTGACTGAGCTAGATAAAGGCAGAAAAAGTTCCAATTAGATCTTGAGTGCATAAAAATTCTACTGGCTGGGCTTCTGTAGGGGCTGAAGTGTACTAAAGTATTTTTAGCTATAGTTTTGACTTCCCAACAATCTCATGTTTGAGTACAACAAACAAGAACTACAACAGTGAATTGTGTGAATTGGCACAATGTGGGAGTAGGAACTTTTCAAAGAAGGGTTGACTCTGCAGCTTTGGACCCTACTTCTTACCACCCAACCTCCTGCCATCCTCTGTTTTCCTCTCACGAGGTCTCTGAAAAGCTCCAGTAGGTTCAGAGCCCACCCCCTTATAAAGAGGATCAGCATATACAAGTGAGAGCACAATTTGGCAACACATCCCTATAATAACACACAGACCCATGCAGGACTTTTTGCCAGGCGACTGGAAGAGGAAATAGAGGAGTATAAACAGCACTCACCGCGGCCAGGCTCGGGTTTCTATGGTGCGCTAAGGCATCCTCTGGACAGCTCACACACACAACATATCGTTCAGGAAACACACGCAAATCTGAAAGCAGGCAGAGAAACAACGCAGACCCTGCTGGTTAATAGCGTGGGCTCACCTCTAATTATGAGTCAAAGTCCAACATAGGGAATTGTGGTGGATATTTGAATTTACATCTACAAACACCAAGTATTTACTATCCCTCAAACCAAGGAGAAATTGGCAGTTAATATATAATTGCTGAACTTTATGAGCTGCGTAAACAGCATGAAATATTAGAAATTTTTACATTAACAATGGCTTTTGGGAATAATATGACTGCTTCACTGACTTCAAAAGGAAAGATCATTTACAGTGCAACAATATTGTTCCATGAAATTAATCATTATAATAAATCTAACAGTCTGTAAGCACTCCAAATGAACTGACCTCAACATATCACCTCAACTGGACAGCAAAACTGGCAAAACTCTGACCTACAGTCTACTACAGATCATCTCCCTTATGTAAACAAGTTGTATAGAAATGGAAGTCCTCTGCATCATCATGTTTCATGTTTAAGTCTAATGAAACAGTGACACAAGAAGTGACTTTCTGCTCTGACAAATAATTGGCATTGGCAAAATATGCAAATATCCTTCAACTTGCATTCTTAATCCATTCAGCCCACCATCACACGTTTTGCAGCAGTTGTGAAATAACTCTGTAAAAGTTCATATTCCTCGTTAGTGGTCATTTTTTAATACATTGGTTTTGCTTCTTTTGCGTAGGAGTGGAACAAGTTGCATAAACCCTGGGTGGAGTAAATAACAAGGATGACAAAGAATGGTTATGTCGTGGGCGGGTTTTGGTGCTGACCAAGAACTAGTTGCCAAATTACCATGAAATGTGCTGTGGAAAGTCTTGGCCTTTAAAGATGAATTCTCAGGCCAAATATTTTCAACCTAAAGATATATAAAATACTGTTTAATATATAAACAGAAGATTTCAGAACAAATTAATCAACCAAGCAAATGAATGCTTTCCAGAGGGTGAACTCTTTTGATTTTGGATATTCTGCTAGTTTTTTTGCCCCACTGATAATAAGCATGTCTGTTTTATACTCTATTCAATATTTTTGTATCGTGGATGAAAGTCAGCTAAATCTGAAAATACAACTGCATTCTGACAAACTAATTATAGTAACCAAGTTTTAAAAAGTCCCTCATAGCCTCGTAGTCTAACGGGCTTTAACTTCAAACTTGTAGCCATCTAGCCAATCACAAAAAAGACGTTTTAACCACCCGTTTTATAGCTATTTGAAATTTTTACATGATCTAACCGCATTTATACAGCTAACTCAGTGGACCGAATTACACAACCTTTGACCCCAGGAGACTGGGTCTAATTTGATCTGTAACAGACCTGCTGAGAGAAGCCGTCATATCAGTCTGTAGCAGGTCAGTGCTACCCTAACATTCAGGCCCTGGCCCCCAGGGAGCAGATATTAACTTTACTGACAGGAAGAGAACCATGTTGGTCCCATGAAAAGGTGGCCAAGGGTCACAGGCACTAGATGGGCCATGGAGATAGATTCTCACTGCTCTTCACAGACAGCCCTGCAATCTCTCTCTCTCTCCCACTCTCAGTAGCCTCTCATGGGAACCACTTAATGGCTGCATGTTCTCAACAACACCCTGAGCAGGTAGGGACAGGACATAAAAACAAGTGAGGGGGAGAAAAATCAACATGCGAACCACAGATGACTTGCTCTTTCTGTGGGAAATTTGGCAGAGGATGAACCTTGAAGAAGTCTATTTCTGATTCTTTTAACTGGGACTGATGCACTGAAAACATGTAGGTCACGTACCCTGCTTGCCAATACATCTGAGACTGGAGTGCCGCTTCAGAAAATTGGCGACCAGGTTGAGGTTTTCCCCTATAAAAAAACAAAACAGAAAGACAGTTAACATCAAACTTTGCGTTGGCATTGTTGTCATTCCTTGATACACTGATAACATCCTTTATATTCAATCGACCATCATTACACGAAACAGCTGCAGCTGGCATTCAAATCATTTTTTTGTCATGCAAACTTTTATTCAGACAGTAAGATAAGGTAGGCAATCAGTGAAAACATGAATGCAAATACTTTTTGATCCAAAATAAAACCCTTCATATGATGAGGCTAGGATATACTTCAAATCAATACAGGACTAGGTATCAAACCTGTAGAAATACAGCAATTTTACTTCATTAATGAACTAAACAATGGCCGTGTCTGGCTCCAAAAGCTTAAATACATCCCATAAATTTCCTACCAACTTTAAACTTGTCCTCAGTCTAAGGTCCAGCATACTAAAACAAACTTAATGAATTACTGAGTGTGAAACAATTCAGTCTATTTTGTTTTAACTGACCTCCCAGTTTGGCACAAGCAGAGAAATCATGTCTTGGGTCTCTGCTCTATTTGTCATGGAATGTTTGTCATGCTATGTAAGATGTACTGGGCAGAAACAGTGGCCTGTTGCCTAATCTGGCAGGAATTTGTTGACTAAAAGCAAGGGTCTGGCTAACACGCTATCCAGTTGTTCTTTGCAAACAGACACGCAGCGCTGGGAAGCTAACAGAGCCTGCTTACCCTTTGGTACCTTCTTGGTACTCTTTCTCCCTTTTGATACAGTGACTGTAAAACTGTACTTTGTTTGATTTTACCACCACCTCTCTATAATTCCTTCTTATTTGGTAATCTCTCCCATTTTGCTGCTGTCGTGTTAAAACCTCATTAACTGCAAACTATGGGATTTTAGCATTTTAACATCAATTAAAGGATTACATGCCTTCCATACTTTGAGAAAATGTTGACCCCTTGCACCCGGGGCTCTTTCAGAAGTCCCTGGATAATGTCAAATATGCGCTGTCATAAAGCAAAAAACTAGGCCGTCTATATTTCTGAAAAGCTGACATTTTGGACGTGGGGAGGATTTAGCCTGTCGGCAACAACGCTGACAGTCACTCATCAATAAAACTTGGAAAAACTTGGACAAGTCTCCTCAAACGTTGACCTACAACTGAGAAAACTATGTCCCTTATGGTGTGAACAGAAAAAAAAACACAGAGCAGAGGACATATTAACAGTACTGGCCCACACACTAATGTGAAGGAGCCTTTCTCACATTTCTCTGTTCGCTGATGTAATCGCAGAACAACTCAAAGTATTTAATTATAGTCCTAAAAAAGAAGCTGCCTTTGGACAATGACATGCAATTATGGAGACAGTTTGCCACAAAACTGTCACAGGTATACGCTTACGTCTACTGGCCAGTGATTAATGGCACCACCTCCTCTTTCTTCTTCTCCGCTGTCTTGCAGTAGCATTAAGAACCATCGTCACCACTTTAGAGAACCAAATTCATAACCGCAAAACAGTACGAGCATAGATCAATGAAGGAACAAATTAATAATGAAAGAATAAATCAAATCAGTCTGACAAGTGTTATAGCCTGTCACCTAGGTAATAGTTTCACACTATTAACTTCAGAAAAATATTGATTGTAATTGCTTAGTTTCATAGTAACAAACACATATCCATATTTCAAAGGTCCTTGGGATTGTTTTTTCACTGTATATATGCATTTGCACAGCCTTGAAAGTAAATGACAGTAGCACTTGTGGACTAGTTTCGTAACTTGTCAGTTGTTTTGATTTATATTTTATAGATCACAGTATATTATTTGCTTTCCAGAAGTACATAATACATATCATATTTAAGGTAAGATTAAGATGTTACTTTGGGGTGATAAAAGAAGCTCATCTTACCAGCTTTTCTTAGGTCAGTGATTGTTACTCTTGCTCCTCAGGCCAAACTTTTTATACTAGCCATCTTAGTCAGGTGCTAAATAATGTCAGGGCGACCAACACACCTATTTGCAAGGGCAGAAAATCGGTAAGGCTCCAGGATTCGCAGCTTAAGTTTAAAATCCCCTGCCTTGCAGCAAGAAGGCCATGCAATAGAGGGGCCACATCACAGTGTCTGATGGATGATAAATAGGGATTTATTGGAATCATTTTACAAACTGTTTTATCAACCTCAAGGGCTCAGGTAATACACCACAGTCTATACATAAAGACGATGACACATTTTGGTGGTATTGGCTGTGTGCCCCATCACACTGGATTTGCAAGGAAACATTGACTGTGAGGTTAAGCGGCCAACTTTCAGGTTTATTTGAGGGTTAATATCAATGTTTAATTCACAATGTTGTAATTATAGACCTTTTTACCCATAATGAAAAGCAGAGAATGATCTAAAGTCAAATGTTTAATATTTTGGTAGCAAATCCTTTGCAGTTAATGATGCCTGAAGCCACTGAAATCAGCTTGGTAACTTCCCTAGTGGTGTTCTTCCAGGCCTGTAATGCAGCCATCTTCGTTGTTTGGGGGGCTTTCGGGGCTTATGTCTGATCTCCAGCAAGTTAAACACATATTGGATTGAGGTCAGGTGGTTAGACGAGACCACTCACAAACACTCCACAACAAAAAAATTGTTTGAAAAATGTTTGTTTGGCTACAAGTTTAAAAATAGTGTCTTGCTGCAGGACTAGCTGTGTGTGTGAGTTAACAATTAAAATGAAACACAGCTTCTTAAGAAACATTTGAGCAGCCAGTGAGAAAATCTGCGTGGCCTCGTAAAACTGGGAGACATTGTGTATATAGTGGTACACAGATTACAGATACTGCTACACAGATGTTAACACTTTAAATTCAAAGCTGTGTGTTTGTATTTTAACCTCATAGTCACTGTTTCATTTTACATACAAAATGCTGGAGTACTAATCCTAAACAAAACAACAAAGTGTGTTGCTGTCTTGCTTACAGACTGCACTGTACTCTAATTTAATCAGGACACACATGAATGTTAGATTTATGAGTGCATGTAAAACTGGAATACATCCCTTACTGAATTGTCTTTAGTGTTCACATCCTTGAGAGTCGTAACTTTAGAGCTTGGTGTACATGAAGTATGTAATAATAATGGATAAGTCAACAGTCTTTAAATAGATTGCCATTAGTCCCAAAGGGAAATTGCATTAACACACTGTATGGGTATGTTGAGCATGTTTGTAGTTAATAGCAGCATTCCTTTATTGGGAAAAAAAAACTTTGATATTCTGTTACTCCTTAAATAGGGAAGCAGTGGTCATCTATCACAAGTTCTAGATATCCAGTCAGAAAGGAATGCAGATCTGTATCTCTGTTTTGTTTTTTCTGTCCATTCTGGGTCCAGGAGGGACCAGGAAGCCAGCGTCTTTCATTGCACACTCGTGGCTCTTTATGTTTTTAGAGGCTCTGATTTAGACTCTTTAGCCTCATGTCTAGCTCTGCAACTGTTCTCACTGCTTTCCCTTGGTGGGTTGAGCTTGCCAATTCCCAGGACAAATTTGACAGGGATGTCTGGACACAGAGTTGGGAACCAGTGCAACGCCATGGCCTGAGACATCAGCTGTTGCTCCAACTTTATAACGTCCTGCACAGCGCAGAGTTGCTCTTGGCCCTCTGCCCAGCTTCTCTCGTGCTAAGCTTACATTCATGTTTCTCTCTCACAAACAGTTTGCTGGTGCCTCCTCTGGGAATGAGTGGCCCCTTTTTGTGGCAACTGTGGCCCACAGTGGTGCAATACCCAAATGTGCAGAGTAGAGACTTTAAAGGGTTTCATTTGTACTTCCTTAAAAAGAAGATGGTCTTGCTTAATTGTTTTGAAATCCAGTGCACAACAATATTATGACAGGTCAAATCAAACAGTAAACAAGCCAGCACGCCATGTTTTCAGAAATGTGGTAGATAATATTGTAACCGCTTGTTTGGAGAGACTTCTGCCATCTTGTAATATACCACAGGACAACTGCAGAAAAAAAGACTCAGACTCCACAAGGCTGGTGCCAAGGCTACAATA
>OMNN01040555.1:0-13121 GCA_900302755.1 Chromis chromis | reverse complement strand
CAGGGCAGTAGATCCTTTGGGTACTCTGGCTTGTGCAGTGGGGCCTCTGTCAATCAAACTTGTTCCACTGCATCCTGTTGATGCTTGATCAGAATGGGGTCTAGGAAGTTTGGAGGTCAAATCAACATCTTGGGCCATTGTCATGTTCCTCAAGATGTTCCTGATTGTTTGATGTTTTTGCCATGTGGTGGGGTGCATTTTCCTGCGGGGGTAGGCCAGTGACATTTGGGATTGTCATTTGCATGAGGGAGTGTGCTTGTTGTGGGACAATGTTTATTTGGGTGTCTAAGTCTCATCAACACGGATGTTAAAATCCAAGGTTTTCCAGCAGAACACCACATAGTACCAATATGATCATTCACCTGTCAGTGGTTTTAATGTTGTGGATAATCGGTGTATAGCTGTTAGCTATATTACAGGCTACAGAGGATGTATTTCTGGGGTGTGATAGACTTTCCTTGGGGTGGACATTTTGACTTGTCCGACAAAAATAATTAATACTTGCAAGTACTCCTTTCAGCCTGTTTCATACTTGCACACCACATGTATGAAACACCCAACTTAAAGGGAGTTATCATTAATTGCCTACACTTCTGACTTTCTTGCCTCGACATGCTAAATGTGAAAAATGCTAAAACACTGTTATTTACATGAGTCATAGTCACAGAGGGGTCTGAGGTAATTCATTAATATTATTAATAATAATATTAATAATACTGTGTTCATGTTCTGAGTCACAGAAAAACAAATCTAAAATGGTAAAATGAAAAAAAAGAATATTCAACACAGTTATTTACATGATAATTTAGCTATCATAGTCACAGAAAAGTCTGAGGTATGTGAGATTTTCATTATTATTATGATCATCATATGATCGTTGTGTTCATGTTTCTGAGTCAGAAAAAAAGGTAAAATGACAAAATACTATTACATATATTATACATGATTAATTTAGCTTTCATCATCACAAAAGGGTCTGAGGTATTTCAGATTTTCATTATATTATTATTATTGTTATATGATTGGCATGTTTCTGAGTATCACAAAAATATATACTTGTATGTATGTAATAAAGTAACAGTAAAATGACAAAAATGAGTATTTAACACAGTTATTAACATGAATAATTTAGCTTTTATAGTCACATAAGGGTCTGAGCTATTTCAGATCATTGTTATTATTATTATTATTATTATTATTATTATTATATGATTGCTGTGTTCATGTATCTGAGTCTCCCAAAAAACAAAAACTTAATAAAGCAACCATAAAATGACAAAAATCAGTGTTCAGATCTACACGTGGCCTGTTGAACCTCACCCACTGGCAGGAAAAAGGCCCAGCATGATTATGATACTGTACATGCTGTGGAGAAACTGATCAGCTTCCTTCTGGGGCTTGTAGTCCATATAAGGGGGCCGACTAAAGCACATTCCGCTAGTGTAATCCGATACGCCTACACGTCCCATGATGCCTCGGCGCCAACTGCACTCCCAACACCTGATTGTCAACAGAGTAGCAATGTCTGCCGTTAGCATGGAGGAAAGGCTCGCAAAGATGGACAACGAAGAGAAAACTTCTTGTGTATCGAACAGGTATAACGCCAAGAGTTTGGGGTTTTATTTGGAAACGTCTGAGTTTATAACACGGTTTTTCGCGGTGTTTTTCCCCCTCCATTTTTTTCGTTAGTAGCTGGGTTAAGCATCTTTACGGAAACACGGTTTGTCACATTGTACGTCCTAATGGGTACTATAACTGTGCGTCATGTAAAAGCAACACGTTTCCGTAATGGCAGCCTGGAAATTACAGCGTAATTGTTAATTTATTTCACATTCAATCACGACCCGCTTTTAGTCCGTCGTTTCGTCCCTTTTCTCACTTAGCTTCAAGAGCAGTCTTATTTTAGACGAGGTGGCCTCCTAACTTAACTTCATTGTAATCTTTCCAAACCAGGAAATCGCCCACAAAGAAATATTTACAAGCATTTAACTGTAAAACGTATGGGGGTGCTTTAACGTAGCAACAGACAAATGAAACTCTAGCATAAAACAGAGATAAGTAATGGAGCTTTTATTTAGCAAAGTAAGAGAAGCATGACATGGTGCTGCATCAGTAATGTGCTTTTTTCGGGACACATGTCCTCCTCTTGGGGGATATACAAGGCTACAGAATAGACTTGATAATGCTGTAGCTGAATATACATCCACATGTCATGCTGTCATATTGACCCAGTTAGTCAGCTCTCAGTATGAGACCAGCCTGCAGTACCTTACCGAGCCACAGGAAGGTGGTACTGCACTGATCTATCCACTGAGAGTGTGTTTTTGTTTGGCAGACTCTGTAAACTCACAATCAGAAGCCCACATGGTTACTTTTAACCTGGGAATACATTGTTGACATTATTATAGCCTATCTGCTGCCAAACAAATACATTTCAATAACATGAATGTGGCAGAAATGAGTGAAATGATATACAGATTGCACTCTTAGTTGGTGACTATGATATAATCCAAATATATAGCTACAAAAAATACCAGCTCAGTTACCAAAGCCCTGACACTGGAAAAAAAAAAAGTATAAACTTTGAAAATATACTAAGCTGCAGCTTTAAAGTGCAGGTGTTGAATTGCAGTATATTATACATATGTTCTGGTTATTTTGGCTCCTCCTATTTATAGTATGTTTTTCTTACATAACTCTGTCCCACTTTTTAAAAAAAGATAAGAAAGAGCTTTTGGAATTCGGGTCATGTTCATATATTTTATGTCATCATGGCCCTTCTGAAGTTCAACCTCCATTTTTGCATTCACGTTGTTTAATTATTAAATTGTTAAAGTTTACATGAGTCATAAGACATTAGAGATAAACTGACTTGCATTCAACATTACAGGCTGTTCTAACGAATTGTCTTGGTGTGCTTTGGTATTAGTTACTTCATCTCAGGCTATAACCCTGCTGTGCGTCCACGTAGCCATAGAGCTGGTTGAATGTTTGGCATCGCGACCAGTTCAAGCTTCTTGTTTCGACATGGCTTTCTTGCTCTTGCAGCTGTCTTCTGGCTGCTCTTTAAAGCAATAGCAACAGTCCTAAAACTACGGTGAAGATTAGAGGAAAACACTTAATTCTCTTGTGTTTCTAATCTCTGGTTTTAACGAGGAAGCAGTACAGAAATTAGCTCTTTTTAAGTACACACTCCAGATATTTGAAAGTGCTGTAAATATTGGTTTAAATCATATTTAGTTGCTTCTTTAAGGCTCTCAAACTATGGCGTGCGCAGTTTGTTTTTTCATGCACTGGAAAACAATTAGTCTGTGTCCTCTGAACTCTGGGAATAATGATTTGTTTGTCTGTGCACGTTGTGGCCAGGGAGGAGTGTGCATGTGTGTTTGTGTTTATGCGCTGTGTGTGTTGCCTGGGGCTGTTCTTCCAACTGTCAGCTGATAGAGCAGCAGAGGCAGTGTTGGGTTTCATCATGCTGTTTATTCCCCCATCTTCACTCTGGGTGAAGTCAGGGCGGGGACGCTGTGGTTTGTGTATCTATGTGTGTGCATGCATGTGTTTGCTGTGGTGCTGAGGTCTCCAGACTTGGTACAAGGTACATAGAGACATGACAAGTCCCTGCAGGATAAAAGCTCATCTCCTCCCCTCTGCCCTTCCCCTCTGTCATCGTCTCTCCATTTGTTCGTCTTTTCGAGAGAATATTAAGAAATAATAATCGGCTGTTTGTCTGTTCCTACTTCTCCTCGCAGTTTGTTTCTTTGCGTCGCTCTCTTCTGGTCCCTCCTTAACCTCCAGCCACATATTGCGACACTGACTGTCAAAAACAGATGACCCAAGCTTGGCATGTGTGTTTATATATGTGTGTGTGTATGCGAGGAGTGGGAAGGTCTGGCTCTAACCTGATGCTATTAATACCACCTAATGAACATAATCTGGAGGGTAGGTTATCCTCTTACGTTTGTTGGCTGGACGACTGAGGGGAGGAGCAGAGGGCTCGTGAAAGAGGAGGGAAAAGCTGTGCTGTAGTTTCACACTGAGTGCGCTTTCTGTACCGAGCTGCAGTTCCTTGTCTGTCCCCCGACTGAGAGAATGGGAGAAACAGAAAGCTAAACAGATGTTTAAAGTTTCGTTTCTCATCCAAGCTGGTCCCCCTCTATATTGTCCCTCCTCTATCTCTCTAGATGTGTTGTACCAGAGGGCAGTGCTCTTGAGTGCATTATTGTCCTTCAGTGTATATATAAATACTGAATATACCTGTTAGCAATAGTATAGGATTAATACACAACTTGCGGAGTATACACACTGGAAGTCTCCAGTTATGAACTCTCTACCAGCTTACTCAGGAGCTAGAATATCTGGCTGTTGGACTCTAAGATCCGATGGCAGGTAAGTGCATTTTATTTATTTATATATTTTTGTTTGTGTTTCTCATTTTTCCTGCTATTCTCAGTTGTACTAGACAGGTGAGTGTATTTGCTCCATGAGATGTAATAGTCTTTTACAAATGTGGTTAAACAGGAGAGGCAACTTCAGCACTTCAGCCTGTAAGGTTTTTGTTGGTATTCTGTGGGAAGTTTTGCATCTGTCACTCAGTAATTCGATGTGTACGACTGTAATAGGGCTTTTTTTTATTGCTGACAAAGTTTCTGTGAACTCATATTTTGATAATATGAACATACCATGTTGTCATTTTAAAAAGTTACCCAATGAATGTTTTAACGTTAATTGTAAATGAATATAAGAAAGGGTTGTTTTGTATGGTTGGGTTGTGCCAAGAGAATATATAGTTTCTGTAAACCTTTGTGCATTTATGACTTTTAATCATCTTCTTAATGCAAATGCAAAGACCCTTCACAAAGTTAAAGAGAGCTTTCGAAGAGAGACCAAAACAAACAACATGTAGCATAAGATGTGACACTCTGTCTTATTTACTGCTAATATTATCCTTGACCAATGCTGACCATAGAGCTTGGATGGTTCCTATGTCTTCTCAGGTATCCAGAACTGTGACCTCTTGCCAGCTGTTTCTTTGCACAAAGGTGCATTCGCAGAGTGTATGTAATGTTTAGGAGCAAGTGTACTATGAGTGTAACCACAGAACAAGGGCATGATTCAGCACAGTCAGCAAGGCTAATCTTTTATGGCACCCTGGTTTGGTTTTAACTGATAACCCAGTGGGAGTGAGCTATGTGTCTAATGCGTGGTCTATGTGTGTTGTTTCAGTCCACTCCCTGGTCCCATCCAAGCTCAGGTGACCCCGGTGCGATAAGATAAATCTTTGCTCTTTGTTGTTTGCCTCACTTCTGATCCCTTGACACCCCACCTGGGGAGGTACAGTATATGGCCCATATAAAGATGTGGTGGCTGACAGTTGACTGGATAACAGAGGAACAGAAGAACATCTAGGACTTGTTTCTTTCCTAGTGTACTGCAGTTATGGCGTCTGGCTTTTTACAGTCCTCACTGGGTGAAGTGTGGATGTCTCGGATAATGCAGTAAGTGTTGCTAGCAACTGTTACCTAGTTAGCATTTGTTTTGAGGGTGACTTTGGCTGATATTTTTAGTGCTAGTTTTTACTTTTAGTGCTAGTTTTTTCTTCAGACTATAATATTTTGTTTGCCAAAGTCGGAAGCACTGCAGATGATTCAGACTTTGGCAATCTAGACTTATGTAAGAGGAGTGAATCAGGTTTTTTAGCTCTCAGAAAAGGTTGCTGAGCAATTCGTTTGACCAGTTCTTTGCTGCCACTGCTTTGTTCTCTGAATCTGAATCTTAATCCGCTACAACCATTAACTGAATGTTAATGCTTAGTCTTCTTCACTTTCTGTCTGTAATGTCCCCAAATTAAACCCCTTCTCTCTGGATGAAGCAATGAATAACTGTGTTGTCAGACACCGTTACAAAAGTTAAAAAGGAATTACCAAAGTGGATGCAACTTTTTTTGGCATTGCAACACGTGACATTGCACTGGGTATTACATAAATTTCTCTCTGGAAATTTGGGTCATCAGTATTATTACTATGTCCCGCAAAAGACAGGATTGACCAATGTGTTTAGTTTGAATAGTCTATGCAAATTCACTCTGTGCCTAGGAGACTCGTATCTGTTTTGAATTAGCTTGTTGTCATTTGTTTATGAGGACCTAGTTATCTTGTTCTCTCTGATAACTTGTCACTACAAGGGTCTTATTTAGTTGCAGAACAGATCGTATGAATGTTGTCATCCTGAGTCAGCATTTTTCCATCAAGTTATCATACAGCATAGGCCTTTTCCACTACAGGAGCTTGTAGCTGGGGTTCTGGGTTTAATTTGATTTAAAGTTTGGCACCTAAATCAAATTCTAGGGAGATTCCAGGAAGAAGGGGTGAATACTCAAAGGGCTCCCAACTGTGATGGTCATGCAGCTGTAGCTTTTGTTGTCACATGTCAACTACAACAAACAGCAGAAGTTATTCTATGGAAGACTGGACAAAGTTCACATGTTGAAAATGTAAAAAACTAAACATTAACCATGACAGTGGGGACAATAGGTCTTGTTTACTGTCAGTTAACTGGGTCATTTCTCTTTTGTTTGTTGGTTCATCCACCCATGTTTACACAGACACAATTATGTCTGACTGTGTTTGTTTGATTCAATCCCATTGACCGTTTATAAAGATGGACAAACCCTCCTTGAAATCACTCATAGTTTTCCTGAACAGAAGTTTTTAACGTCAGTGTGTACCTTACGCCACCTAACTCCCAGCTAACCAAAAGATGATCAGAGAGGAGGAGCGTGGGTGAAGCTGAGGTGAACCATGCAAACGTCTCTGGGCCACAGACTGTCCAATGACAATGCATCATTTTAAGCCTTAATACAGTTTAAACTAGTGAGATATAAAAATTCACCCCATGTAAAGTGCCATGGATGAGGAAATTGGCTATAGAGACCAAAACAGTTTTTTGTACCAATGTGTAAATATGTTTATTTCTGCTGTAAACTTGGGCATTTTAACATAGGGGTCTATGGGGAATGACTCGCTTTTAGAGCCAGCCTCAAGTGGCCATTTAAGCAAGTGTAGTTTTTGGCACTCAGTGTTGGGTTAATTTTTCAGCCCCAAAAGTTGCCACTTTATGCCAACATGTATTAGTCTCTAGAGGGACAATGGCACAATCTAACAGGCTCTAACAAGAAAGACATTTTCTTTAAATGAACTGGGGATTACATTTGTGTCCTGTTGTTGCGGCTGTCTTGTTCACAGCATACCTTATTGTCTTTTCATTAACGTTCACCCCTGTTCAAATGGAAGTCTTGACACAAAGACACTAATGAGTAGTGGTTGTATTATGGTGTTGTGCTTTTTTTTATTATCAGTGTGTAGTTTAATAAAGGTGGGGTCTGTGAATATGTAAAAGGTTGTTAATATTTATCTAGTTAGCCTAATTACATAGTTAGCTTTTGCCAGACTTACTGTCTCTCTCGCTGCCATGGCCCACTTCTCCCCATCTCACCCTCCCCTCCCTTTTCATCTGTCCTGTGTACGAGCACAAACATGCACAAGCTTTAACGCGCACATCATACACTGCATTCATGTTTTATTGTCTCGCACAGTCAGATCTGTCTTCATGTTGCTGTGTCAGCACTAGAGTATGATCTTTCTGCACCAGTTATCTTTCCGCTAAAAGAAAAAATTGCTTTGTATTTCTTCAAACCAATTGCAATAATCTTGGGTGGTGCTAAGCCCAGGATGGAGCAACACTGCCCCTGTAAAATAGCATCAAGGGGGATTGTTTTGGTGAATCTTTTGCACGCAGGGAGGTGAGCACCCTCATTAAAATGGAACCAAGCAGGCCTGCCTTATTGCAGGATCCAAATCTTCTGCAAAACTTACTATTTTCAGTGTTTAAATTACTGCTGGTTGTTGTTGTTTCCCACAGCAAAGGGGATTTTGAAAACGGTAACACACAGATAGCTAGAGATTCCAACAAGATTTACAACCCCAAGCTGGCAACAGTGTCCCCTTTGATCAACAGAAATCCCATAAATCTCCTACTGAGTTACTGATGTGCAAAAATCCCCTGAAAAGATTGTGACCTGAAACACCAGGTTGAGTTCTTTTGTGATCGGTCAAAGAAGCAAGTACTTCTGTTGACGGAGCATGCTTTTGGTGACGGGACAGAAAGCTTCACTTTGTCCGTTGCCATGTCTTAGTGTGTGTTATTGTTTGTGTTGTAGTTACTAGATACTGCCTTGGCTGTTATTGCTCACATTTCAGTTCCTAAATTGTATAGATTTCTGCTACCCAGCTTTTTATAAACAACTTTTCCTTTGAAATCATTTCTGAAACCTCCATGATATTGCGTCAAGAAGAGCTTCGTGTGCAGTGTTGTTACAATAATCCTATCCAAACATCCCCCAGGTTGAATGGTAAGGTTGGATTATGTAATCATTTTGAATAATCATTCAGTAGATTTCCAATGAATTAAACTATTATCTTGTCACTCTGTCAGTTCTCCTCGTCCTAATCTACATCAAAAAAATCCACAGAATCACTTGGTAAAATTTAACTGTTTATTACAGACAAAACCAAAACTTTGGTACAAAATTATTGTCCTATACTAAGGTTATAGTAAGCAGTCAAAAAACTGTGTGGCTCAACTCTCGATTTGCTTGACTGAAGACCAGGTCGCCACACCCGCTGTCCTGAAAGACAATTAAAAGTGCACTGTCATTGAGAAGCAACAGTCATAGCCACCTGTTCCCGAATATTACATAAGCAATATAAATGAGATTTTGCACATTTTAAAATTACCCAAACATATTAAGTGCAATAAATAAACAATTAACTTACTGTTTCACTGTAAAATGAACTGCATATACCTCAGTCTGTACACACTGTAAATTATACTGATTTTTTTCCAGCACACACACACACAACAACCAGCTAACAGATATTCACTTGAATTGCCAAAAACTGTATTGGATTAAAATCACTGACTTTACGTCTAAGCAAAATAGAAAATGTCTGTTATACTGTAACCAAGAGATATTTTAATATATACTGCTTGATAAGATATAATTGTTTAGAATGATGGTCCTATAGTTGAAGAAAAAAGCAACAGACAAAAAATTCCTTTGCCAAGATCAGCAATTTTTGAGCACAAAGTCTTATTACATATAGAAATATGCGCCAACAAAAAAAACTTTTCTTCCAGTGAGTGAACGCATGCTCTGTTGTGTGTTTGTTGATTTACAGTGGAGGTGAAGGATCACTGGACCGCCTTCTCCCCTCAGTAAGCACAGGACTTTCACCCAGGAAAAGGACCACCAGCCAGTGTAAGTCTGAGCCACCTCTGCTACGGACCTCCAAACGAACCATCTACACTGCTGGTCGCCCACCCTGGTACAACGAACATGGAACTCAGTCCAAAGAGGCCTTCGTCATTGGTAGGAAACTGAACTGTAATGCACTACACAATGTCACAACACTGACTTTTTCTTTCCTTGTCTATCTCGGTTTTATTTAGAGTGCTTCCTTCCATAAAGTTGCACAGCACAGAATATTAAAAATAAAAAAAAAACATATAGTGCCATTACACCTTTATGAGGGAGTTCTCCAAACTGAAGTGAAAAAAGTGGCACTAGATTAGATTAAGTGCTCAGTCTAAATCTAAAGAATTGAGTGTTTGACAATTACACTTTTGTTCAGGATTGTTTATCTGTTGTAAACAAAGTTAACTGATACTCTGTATAAGCAGATAAGACGTGTCTTTTTGCAGAAGTAAGCAATCTCCATTTTACTGCTAATGGGCATTGACTAGCTCATTCAGTGTCATTATTGACATTTTAACTGAGTTGGATATGTGTGTGTTGAGCTACCAAGAGGTATTGGACTGTGTTTTGTGCAAGAGGATTTCTGAAAATACCTTAACCCGTTAATGGGATTGTTTGCCTTTAAGAAAGCCATTGTTTCTGCCTGCCTCTCTACTTGAAAATAATAGCTTTAAACAACCTCAACATGCACTTAGTAGACTCAGTGTTCTGTCAGCTTTGTGCAAGTGTATTTGCACAACTCAAAGGTGTTTTAAAATTACGCTTTTGTCATTAAACTGTACACAAACACTACTTAATGTCTTTATGTTGATTTTTTGTCACAGGTCTCTGTGGTGGCAGCGCTTCAGGAAAAACAACTGTAGCCAGGAAAATAATTGAAGCTCTAGATGTTCCTTGGGTTGTACTACTTTCAATGGATTCTTTTTACAAGGTATGCATGTTCATGTGATATATACAGTATGTGCTCATGTTGTGCATGTGGTTACATGCCTGTTTAAAACTGTCATAGGTTACCTGGATTTTTATTTGATTCTGCATGTATTTACATGAAGTGTTTTCAGATTCAAGAGATGAAAATCATGACTAAAGTCCATGAGAATTGTTCCTTTCATTATTATTTCATCTCTGTCTTGTACGGCTGCTAACCCCTCAGTGGCCTGAAGGAAGGAATAAAAGAGTGATACTGAGTGCAGAAGACAGAGTGAAAGAGAGAAAATAAGATTCCCTTTGGATCCCAGGGGGAAATTGAGGATAAGAGGAGTGACTGGACAGAAAAGAGATGAGAAGGATAAAATATAAGAAGGCACATGTGTTTAAAATGAGGCACAGTGACGAGTGAATTAGGGACAGAAAAAGAGTGCTGGAGAGCAATCAAGCAAGAGCCATCATTCTTGCCCCTCTATACCTCCACCCACTCTCTGGTTGTGTAATCCTGTCAAAATCTGACAGCGGTGGTTCAGACTGTGCAGAGTAGGAGGGATTTACCAGTGACCAGCGCTACTGTAGCCTTCAGCAAGTGGCAGTTTGCTCACTGCATTAGCAGGGGTCGGCATTTATTTATGTTTCATATTGAAATTTTTATATTGATATCACATTTTCTTCTGTTGGGGTCGCTCACAGCTCACACAGAGCCTGTAACATCAGTTTATCGTATGAAGCATGTAATCAGTTCACTTGAGAAGGGGGCGTTGCTGCTCACAAACTGCCAAATACCAGGTCTGGAGTTTTAATGCTTGACCACCCTAAGGGCACACAGACACCACCTGGTACAGACGTCACAGTGGCGCATGATGTTCTCCTAAATTTAGGTCCTCTAACTTCAACTGCTCTTGAACACTGATCTGTGCAGCGTACAGTTGTTTTGCACAAGCGTATGTAAATTATGTGCCGATACTTGAGCATGTATATTTGCTGCACTACAATGCATTTATATAATGCAGCTTCTTTTATTATTTTTTTATTTTTGATATGCAAATGTTAATGTATGTGTCTAAGCAAAAGCCAGAGAGTGAGATGGAGAAAGTATTTTGTTCAGGAAATCATGCTTTACTGAAAAACAACACCATTGTGGCAACATTGCTGTAAAGTAATTCCATCATTAATATTGTGGCAATCCTCAGGTCCTGTCCCAAGACCAACAGATCATGGCTGCCAGTAATGACTATAACTTCGACCACCCTGATGCCTTCGACTTTGATTTGCTGACACACACCCTACGCAAACTCAAACAGGGCAAGAGTGTGAAAATCCCAGTGTATGACTTCACTACTCATGGGAGACAGAAGGAGTGGGTAAGGATGAATGCACACATGCAGACACGTGGTACTGCATTTTTAAGTTAATGAGTAGCACGGTAGAGTTACAGCAAATAATCTCAGTTTCTCGATTACCTAAGAGGGTTTTAATCTCCCTCTCTAGAGGTTTAGTCACATTGCAAATCTGCATATCTCCAGATGGTCTCTGACAGACTACTATTGCGATTTCTGTCTGCTTGATTGTATTTTTAAATATCCATTTACTACACTCAGATATTCACTCATCAGTGGCACCTGTTACTTATGAGTGATAATGATGATTGCTGTTATGATCATCATCATCAATATACTCACACGTGTTTATGTCCACAATGCCTTTGTTTGTATGTATATTTTACTGTATTTTTACATGCACGTTTGTCCACCACAGAAAACCGTGTATGGAGCCAGTGTTATCATCTTTGAGGGGATCATGTCCTTCGCAGATAAAGAGCTCTTGCAGGTATAGAAAGGTTATTGTCCTCTAACGTATTTAGCTGGTCAGTGGAAGGGGCTGTTGTGAGCATTACTGTTATCTGTAGTTGTGGTCTAGTAGTGTTTATTAGAACATAGATAACTTCTTTTTTAAATGTTATTTTGATAACACTGTTGTTTATGCGTAAATAAGCTTATCAAGCCTTGTGTGTGTGTGTGTGTGTGTGTGTGTGTGTGTGTATATATATATATATTTATATGTATAATGACTGTATAACTATATAACTGATTAGTGAAAAGAAATTGAATCACAGAAATGCCAATGATTGAAGTATTTTAGTAACAGTTTCTGCATCACATAGTTTGTCCACCAGGGAGCACTAACAAAAAAATCGTGTTCAAAGCTTTTCTCTCTGTTTTGCATTTTCTCATCAGCTGCTGGACATGAAAATCTTTGTGGACACAGACTCTGACATCCGTTTGGTGCGTCGATTGAGGAGGGACATTACAGAAAGAGGCCGAGATATTGAGGGTGTCATCAAACAATACAACAAGTTTGTCAAGCCAGCCTTTGAGCAGTACATTGAGCCTACCATGCGCCTGGCGGACATTGTGGTGCCACGTGGTGCGTGCATACTAACAGATTTCCATATGTACATTTTCAGTGTTACATAACTAATTCTATGACATAACAGCAACAATATGAAAAAAGGATCAAGTGTTTTAATTCCAATATACCATGCATCTATACAGTTTCTGCGCTCATGTTGTGTTTGAGATTTTATTAAATTGCCTTTTTATTGCTGGTAAACTAGAGAAGTCACAGTATGTTGTCAAGCTCCCATGATACCAAATTAACATCACTCTGATCTTCTGTTTGTCATCTTGTCAGGTGGAGGCAACATGGTGGCAATCGATTTGATCGTGCAGCATGTTCACAGCCAGCTGGAGGAGGTAAGCGACATCACACTTACAGATGTACATACACATACAAGCACATTCGCATGTGGAAAATCTGTCATGCAATTTTCAAATGACAAGCACATATTAGTAGATAGATAGATAGATAGATAGATAGA
>OMNN01040554.1:0-26211 GCA_900302755.1 Chromis chromis | reverse complement strand
TGACATAATGCATGTGCTGTAAGTGAAGTGAGACTTCCTTATTTCCCATGAAACGAAACACTGCATCCCACAACACACACCTCAGACGGGCGGTGAGTCAACTCCTCAGACTGTGAGCGGCTGTCGTGGGAATTTGCCACTCATTAAGCCTGATTCAACACAAGATGACCCCATGAAAAACATGAAAACAAAATAAATGAATGCAGTCATGTAACGATAAGTAAACATAGCATGCAGGGTTGGGGTCGATTTATCCACATGAATTGTATTGTTAGATGTCTTTTTAAATTAGTGCCTGGAAATAGGTGACCTAGGCAAATGTCCAATAGCATGAGTATTAAATATTGCATCTTTACTATTAAGTCCTTATGTATATAACTGGTTATTAAAATACATATTCTAAAGATTCAACTGTGCAAATGCATTATAAAGTCATTTTTTCAGTTGTTCTCAACGTCCAGCCTACTAATCTTATCTGTAATATGTAGGCTGTTATCAAGAAAGTAAACAAATTACTTGCAGCATCCCTTTACTTCAAGCCCTTTTGTCATCTCAATACATAATGCTGCTAAACAATTAGATGTGTCGTCTTGTCTCCGTGACTGTCACAGAAAAAACCTTTTTACATTATTTGTAAAGACATTCACAGCTGGTGAGCGCTGAGCTACCTAAGATAATTTCCACTTGTTAATGTGCGGCGATGACAAGCTTGTTGTTTTGTTTGCCATTATTATTCACTCCTCTCCATTGTGTGTGGAGGATGAGGCTGATTAAGTTGGACATAAACAGTGCAATATGTTGACAGCAGCACCTTTATGTCGTGGCACAGACCACGCAAGGCCTTTCTGTGGTCGCCCCCCCTGCTGAGTTTCTGGAGACCAGATGGAAACAGGCTTAATTTTATCTGGTCAGTCTACCAAACCCTTTTCTCAACATGTTTCAGACACCTGGTGAACGAGCATTTACTGAAAATAGAGGGTGAAGTAAAATCAATTAATGTTAATGCCTGGTTAAACTACCTGTAACCAACAGCCAGACTTGTTTTAAAAGAGTGAAAGGAAAAAGGATAGACACATTTGCAAGCATGATAAGAAAAATTACACCAAACATAACACTTAATATGTTTGAGTCTATTAAATACTAATCTCAAATATGTACCTTATATTAAAGTTAAACAATTTGCTAAGATGCTGTTGTGTTTTATTATATAAATTATTTCCAGACAGTCATTGTTTTTTATTATTACCTTATGGGATAAAAAATATAACTTGTGTGAATGGTGCACATTTTTCACATTAGTCTAACAGTAACAATGGGAATCATAAATGTAAATGTTATATTTACTGTGATGGATTACATCAACTCAAGCAGGAGTCTGATTATTGATTTTTATGCTGTATGGAAATAAATGACAACCAACAGCTGCCCGGAGTGAGACTGAAAATACAGCGTTATGGTCCTCAATCTTTATTTGCTTTTTTCAGTGTGATTATAATTTATTATAAGTCCTTTATTTTTACAGTAATATATATGGAACTTTGTAGATTTGAGACAAACAACACGATTAATCTATAAAAGGAGATTTGTACAGTATGAATAGGGCAAAGTGAATCAGAATGTGTGCTGTAAACCTGCATCAATGTCTCTGTATGAAAGACAGGATAGAGCATGTGTACTGTTTGAGCCTAGCATAGTGGCTATTGGCATTGTCTTCTTGCACTGGAGCTATGGGGCTCTCATTGCCCGTAGCACTGCTATAATCCTGCATTTGAAGAGGATCTGTTCAGGGGACTGGAGACAAAGCATTCTGTAGAGGGTATCAAGTGTCCGCCACCAAAGCCTATCTCCCTAGGCTGCCCTCCAGGTGGGTTTCCTGTGAGCCGCAGAGAAATCAAGGTGAGGGCAAAGCTCGGTCTGTGGGATTTGAACCTGGTTCCTGCAGGGAGCCACAGCATTGGCCGAGGCAGGATGAGATCACAAGCCGCCGCCAGTTTGGTCTGTGTTTCACAAGGTCGACGTAGTGACTTCTGACGTGGTTTGTTGCATTTTTTTTTCCCCCAGCAATGCTCCACTGACCTACTTCCTTTTAATCCCTCGATGTGACTTTAATTGACTAGAGGGAGGGGCAGGGAGGAGAGAGGGGTGTGTCTGCGTGTTCGAGGAGGGGGGCACCGGGTACGGGAAAGGGGGAGGGCGGAGGGTGTTGAATGGAGATAGGGAGCACAGGAGCAACCAAGAGAAAGGGAGATTTGAGAACTTGAGTGATTTCCTACTGTCGCTGCTGTGTTCAGGCCACAAATTAATTTGATTCTGTTATGTAACTGTAATCATCATCCTCCCTAATCACATCAGCAGCTTTGTAAGACACCCAAAATAGAGGGATTGTGGGCTGGACAGGGGGCGGGGCAAACAGGAGTCTTGTTGCTGAGGGCCAAAGAAAGTAAATGGACTGGGGCCCAGCAGACTGAAAGAGATAGATGTCTTAATTGAAAGGGGCAACAAACTTGACTGCACAGAAACAAAATGGGATGTAATTCTGCAGAAACAAATTATATGTGTTTACATTTAATCTACATTTGTCCTCAGGCAAATGCATTGCCACCTTATTAGCATACACTTACTTAATCCTGAGGAATGCTTCACAGTGAGTTGCCATAAAGCAGTTCATTTAGGGTGCGTTCAAAGCTGCTACGCCTCAGTGTAACTGAGTATGTTTGAGCCAAAAGTCCAGTACAACGATCTGTGCATTTTGCAAAGGTGGACACAGGTCAAGAATTGGCATGCTTGGGTGTGGTAATCATCAAAGCTAGCTGTATCAAAATCAGGAAGTGTGCCACGAAATTAAATATGATGTCAACAACTGTCACTTTTTCAAACATGAAAAAGTGCTTCTGTGTAACACCTGTCTCTTCACAAATCTGCGTATTCCTTTACATGACAGATGAGGTTTGAAGACAGGCAATAATGTATTAAGTGTCACCCTTATCTATGCTTCCCAAACAAAAGTGGCAGCAATGTGAAGAAGAAATGGGATCTGTATCTTAGACTTGGCAAACAGCTTTCTGTGTGTATAAGTGTCTCATGGATGACGCTGTGAGTCTAAAAACATTTGTATGACCGCTGGTCTGGGGGGTACTTGAACACAGTAAACATCAATCTTACCAAATTTTTTGTTATATGGTATTTAACCTTAGAACACTAGCGGCAGGTGATTTTCACCCATGCCATTGTGAACATTGTGTTGCCATTGTCTGAGTTGCGTGGGTCCTTGGGTAGCTTCATGCTGCTCACTGACGTCACAGAAGGTAGGCGTGTTTCCCTGCTCCCATCCCTGTTTTTTTCAACAGGCACAGGTTTGGGTGATTTTCACCCGACAATTGTCAGTGATGCAGGCACACCGTGCCTTCATCATAATTATTTTTTTTAAAGAATTTTTCGTGAATGATTCCCTAATTTTTCACTAATTTTAGAGCATTTTTCTAGGGTCTTCCCATGATACCCTTTTTCGTTTTATGAGAAGTTGTATAGGGGAAAATAAAAGAAGAGTACTTCATTTTGCCATGTATTGTTGTACTTTAATATATTTTGATGAGAAGTATTTTTTATTGGGTATATTATATCGGGTAAAATATACCCAACGTTAGTGATGGTGTTACTAATTGCTACGTTAGTGTTCTAGCATTAAGGAATATTTTAACATTTGTAGAAATGGGGCGATTGCTCTCATAACTGTACTCGAAATATGAAGCAGATCAGCTTAGTTTGGCAAAAACATCTGGAAAAAGGGGAAGCAGGTAGCCTGGCTCTGCCCTATAGTTAAAAAAAAAAGTAAAAAAAATAACAGCCAATCATCACCTCTAAAAAGCTCACTAAGTAACATGTTTTATCATGTTTGTCTTATCTGTACAACATTTTTTTTGCATAGGGTTATGTAGTAGATGAGTCAAATTTCTAACTGTCCAGAGAATAAATCATGCTAGAACATGAATGATGCTAATAGAGCTAAATAACCTTTTTAGAAAACTTAAAAACTACTTGTTTCATTCAAGTTTATCTTTTTTTCTTATTATTTTGGTTTATTCAAATTATACATCATGAATTCCATAGTTATTTGACTCGGAACATATAATGACGAGGCCTAAAACAGCAATTTCCCAAGGGGTGTAGTGGAAAAATCAATAGGTCATAAGCCATATTTTTCAAGTCAGGCCCTATACTGGAGAGAACAGAAAGCACTTAGCCATGACTTCGTATTATCAAAGAATTATTTCCCAGACAGCATTTGATGGGCTTATGATAGATTGTTGTTCCTTCATTTTCTGGAGGGGACAGATGCCAACCAACATGACTGCTTCTGTCTGTTGCAAAGAGCGCGATGTACATTTGTCTTTTAGCTGGCTGACCATGACTCTCGGGACCCTAGTTGTTCCAGATGGGTCAGAGGTTAACTGATTTGGTGAGGCTTGTCTCTGGGGGTCTGATTGGGAAGCTGAAGACCCTGTGAGTGTCCTCTGTAAAGTGCAGTCCTGTGTCACTTACTGACACTCATGTTTGCTTTGAGTACCATTGGGTCCTCTGCTGTCTGTGGAAGAAAAAAATAACTCTCACCATGTCTAGTCCTTTGTTCTCAACCTGAGCTGGATGAATACAGTCATGGTGAAAATACAAGTGGGATGCGGCATCAACAGAGGTGTCTTGCTTCCTGTATCTATTGATTCCTTGTGATTGTAGCCTGTTTTTCTATTTAGTCACCGAATCACACCGGAGCCGATGCATTCATGTAGACTTCATCTGAGCTCCGGGTACAGACAACCATGCTTTGTACCTTGTTAGTACATAGCTATGTGACAAATGCACATGGTCCACGTGGCGTTCGCTTTGCATCAGGACTGCCTGTTTGTGTGTCATGTGTTTGTTGTTGTGGAAGGGCAGGAGGCTTGCGGTGTGCCTTCTCCCCTCCAGCTGAAACCTGTCAGTCCCCCTGGGGAGCTGGGCCCAGGTTTACAGGACAGCTGAGGCAGCCCTGACAGCCCGGCTCATCTCGTTTGGAGCAAGGCATGCCGCTTTGCCGCTTGCTGCCTGGACAGGATTTGTTCCCTTCCTGCCACTTTACATCCACAAGCTCTACATTTAATTAGAATCACTTGTCATGTCTCGTATATCACCTGGGCCTCTTGGTGTCAGCTGTCAGCCAAAGAAATGTGATAGTTATTCATTGCTCTGCAGAAGTGTAACAGCAAGGTCACAGGACAGAATGCACCTTGAGCTAACTGTACTTAATGTCTGTGTGTGGCTGCACGGCATGTGTGGCGTCGTCCTGACCAGATTCCTTCAATTAAGCATGTATTTGGCATCCTATGCAAATGTGACTATTAATTTATTAATTGTATTATAGTCAGCCACATGAATGAACGTGCTCAAGTGCAAAGCTAATGGTGGTTGATTGGTGGGCCCTGTGGGGTTGAATGGACTTTTAGAGGCTATTAGTGGCCTTCATGGGTATTGGCTTGTAGTGGACTTTCTGAGATTCCTTTCGGTAGAGCTGGATGAAGCCCAAAAAACATTACGGTGCAGAGGTAACCAGGCAACAATGTGGCTCCAGGGGCGTGCGGCCGTTGCTTACATGAGACCCTGTGCCAAGATAATGTATGCATGATGGATGTAATAACCCCTGACCTGTGTTCACATCTGTGTGGCGCTTACATTTTTAACTACACGCCAGAGATCTCTGCTCATCGGACACTCACCTGCCTCTGTCTGGTGTCTGTGCCGGCAGAACCGTGTACCGTGTTTGTTTTCGCTTTGATCATGTTGTCCCTGTCACTTTAAATGGCAATATTTTTTTTCTGGTCCCTGTCTTGTTCTCTGTCTCTGTCTGTCTGTCTGTCTCTCTCTCTCACCCTCTCTCTCTCTCTTTCTCTCTCTCTCTGCTTTAACAGCCAGTTATATAACTCAGTTTTCTTTCCCTGATATCCCAGAGCTCTTGCAGTCAGCTGACAGCACCCAAATGTCTGCTGGTAAACACACTGCTTTCTGTCTTTTCTCTCTGATTTTTTCTTTTTTTCCACTTCCTCTTCACCCCTCCTACTGCCTACTCCTCAGCGATTAGGGATTGATTCTCTCCTCTGTCCCTCTGCCTCCTCTTCCATTGGTTGGGCTCCATATCCCCAGGCCAGTTTCCACATATTAGCACCCGAGGCCAGGGGAGGCGGGCAGATACGCATTGCCTGCCATGGCCCATGGATCCTGCAAGCCAGTGAAAAATGAGCTTTGGAGAGGCAATAAATTGCATCCAATTTAGAGATGAAGGCAGAAATAAATTTCTCTTTTCTGAAGTCTGAAGAAAGGGAAAAAAGCCCCAAGATAATTTCTGTTCCATCTTTTTTATGTGAAAATTTCTTTGAAATATCCTTTTTGTGTTGTTCATTTGAATTCATAAAATAATTATATGTCTACACTTTAGATTGCCTTTTTATGTTTCAGCAGGTTATGAAAATAATCATTCTTGTCTCCGCCGACGTGTTTTGCATCTTGCTTGAAATGCAGAGGAGACATTTTGAAAAGATACATTTATCAGTCGTGATTTGACGCACACACACACACACAGACACACACAGACACACAAGGCTCCCCCACCCCCCACTCCACATTTCTCATCACTGCATTATCCTAAATGAACTGTCCAAGAGGCTTTGGCTCTCGCAGCTCAGTGCTGCAGAAGTCTGCAAGAAAGAGAGAATGTGCAAGGTAGTCTGGGAAATGATGAAAGGAAGTGTCTTGTAATGACCACAGCCTGCCACTCCTGTTCAATGCGTGTTCCCCAAATGTTTTCAGAAGCCTCGTGGCACCTCCGTGCCACCTGTGTAAAAGGCTCCTGGAGTAATGAAGAACTTAGCAAAACCACTTCAGTCTGTAAAGCTTGCATCAACAGTATATGCCAATGGAGATCCTTACACTCATTTTCCCTGTGGTGATGTGCAAGCCTCCTATTAGTCTCTGAAGCCCAAACTCGAAGCTGAGATGTTTCCCTTTGTGTTCAGGTAGAGAGTGTTGTGTGCCAGTGCTTTCCTGTGTATTACCCGGCCTGCCAAAAAAACAGTGGAAGAGACATGAGGGGGATACACTCTGGAGAATTGCATCCCATTCTGTTTTTCTTTTCTCTTTTTTCTCCAAGAGATGTTTCTTCTCAGTTAAAAGGCTATGTTTCTCAACACCATTTCAATGTGCTGACACCCCAACTGTGAGGTGTTGAAATTGGCAAAAAACATTGTCAGCGCAGTGTTGTGGTGCCAGTGAACTCCAAAAGTACAACATGAAAGGGGTGATTTTGTGTATGTTAGAGTGTATTTACTGACAACATCGCCATGCTGTTACTCATCACTGACTTCACCCTAGGAGATGAATAATGTGCAAATGGGCAAACATTCTTTGTTTGCTGTACACTCTGACAGTATTTACTTTGGATCACATAGTAATGTTTTGTTTTGCAGCCAAATAAGCACAAATGGATTTACAGTGCTGAGCTTTAGATGTGTTTGTTCACTGTGTAATATTGTATTATTTTCACACTCTCTGCGAGCATTAATGGAGAAGTGATAGATTCTACATGAGAATGAAACTACAAGAAAATGCAAAATTGCATTAGCAAATAGCTCCGTCTCTTGGTAATGCATCGTGTATTTTAAGTTGCATTATGCCAACGGTTTTTGCTGTCTTACTGCAGTGTACCACAAGCTTGTGCTGTTCATCTAAGCAGGCAGTTAGCTAAGCTCAGCTGATTAATAAATAACCATGCCATGGTCTTGGATCAGTGCACCTCTAATGTGCTCAGACTCTCTGCCTTGTTCCTGTTGCGTCTACTGTATATTCCACTTGGCTTTGTAAATGCAAAGGAGGGGTGGGGTCTTATACTGTCTATCAGCATGTCGGAGGGATGTCTCAGCATGTAGTCATCAAATCCCGCTGTGGCATGAGCTCCCCTCATACTGCCGTATTTGTCTCTCCACATGGCCAAACGCAATTGGACGTGAGCTCCCTGTAGCTCAGCTACCACCACCCCTCCCCTCCCTTCTGTCCTCCCCTCCCTGTGCTTGTGTAAATTATGTAAGTGCAGGCGAAGCAGCGGTGATGAGGCATACAGTAGTGGCATTTCACTAACCAGGGTTGTGAACGGCACATGTGAGCCTGCTAGCCCTTCCCGGCATGCCTGGTAGCATGGTCTGCCCGCTGCAGCAGCTACACCCAATGCATTTTTAACTGGGGTTTCCAGAGCAGCTTGGCTAGACATGGTGAATACTTGGGGTTAGAAGGTTCACCTCGCTGACTGTTCTCTAGTTAGGAGGCTGACATCTCTAAATGTGCTGTCTGTGTATTGTGTAGCCATGCAGGGGAATTCTTCCTCCACAGCTCAGAAGAGGCTCTGGCTCTGTGCTCAGCCCTTCTCATGAAATAACAATAGAGTAGCACTTTAAAACACAGACCTCACAGAAGATGAACAGTCGGCTCCAAAAAAGGCACACTAGTAAGACAGATGGACTTTTTATTCTGAAGCTTTTCTATGTGTATTTTGTATTTGTTCTGGATTATTTGATATTTAATTAGAATATTTTAATGTAATACAGCAGAATTAGTGCATCAAGCAGTCTAGCCCATAGTGTTAGATATCTGTTCTAATGTTTCCCTTTTGTTTATGTCCTCTAAATATCCTTCTTGTTCTTGAAAGCAGATCTTGTGGGCAAAGAACCTACTGTGTGCAGACAACACATGCTCCATCTCTCTTTCTCTTTCGTTATCTATCTCTTATCCGCACACACACATGCGTACATGCAGAATCTTAGCCAAACAGAAGCTAAGGCTATGAAATAGTGATTAAACAATTACTGTAGTTGTTCATTGAAGAATTTATAAAATGACAGACAATTAATCAACAGCACTTTAGGTAATCAATTTATCACTTATCAAGCAAGAGCAGCAGCTTCTTAAATGTGAGGATTTGCTGCTTTTTTCCCCTTTTTTTTACATTATTAATTGAATATCTTTTTGAATAGAGATTTAAAAAGGTGTTGGCTTTATTGTTTGACATTTTATTAATCAATCAAATGAACAAGCCTTAGTTGCAAACTGTGCATACATTAAAACACACACCTACCGTCACCTTCTTTTTTTAACCTACTCGTTAAATTTAGCAATATAACATGAGACTCTTGTCCTCTTGCTCTCTTACTGTGATACGGCACAACAGGTGACACTCACCTGTCGGATACAGTTGCCAGATTCTCTTACCTCGGTAGCCTGACCTGATGTACTCTTGAGTCCGCCCCGCTGCCTAATGGCTAGTTATAGCAGTTGCTCTGTTGTTGCTCTGTAGATTGAATGGGAGGTAAGTACCATCTCTGTCTTTCTGATCATCCACACGGTCTGTGAATTGCTATAAGTAAGTGTGTCCCATCTGCCAGGCAGAAATCAATAGGCGCTCTTCACGCGGCACTGAGTTTGTCTGGCTTCTGACGAATAATTAAAGAGCCAGCTTGCTGCACACAACCATGATGACTAATGCTGTTTAAGGAATGCCTCTTGTACATAAATCAATAGTTCTTATTTCTCTCTCATCCTTTCTCTCTTTCACACTCCCTCTCTACTCCCATCTCTTGCTCTTTCTGTGTGTTTGTGTGTGTGTGTGTGTGTGTGTGTGTTTATCAAGGCAGACAAAGTTCTCCTTTGTGCTTGTAGGTCAGTGTGTCACTGTGCCATGGCAATGATGCTTACGTATTTTGACAACCTCCAGTGCAAAAAAAACAAACAAAAAAACAAACAAGACAATAACTCTCCCCTCCAAATAGCAGACAGATGCAATAGATTCAGTTATTATACAGGGATATGAACTCTCTTTCTGTCTATAGCAGATAGGGTCAATGATGGAGACCAAGGTGCATGCATCTGTTTAGTCTCTGCTGCCCCAAAACAGAAAGGCAGAATAAATATGTGTGAAATAATGCATGGTTATGAGTGAGCGCCATGCACACCTTTCCACCATATTAGATTTTCATAATTGAATAAAACATGGAAGTGCTCTGAACATCCCCTCAAAGGGAAATGGCAGTCACTAAAGCATAGAAGCCAACTCAGTAAAGAATTGCAAATGAATAAGTGATGAGGAGCAAACGAAGTGTGGTATATGAGAACAAGGGAGTGATTTACTCTAAAACAATATTTGAAACGGGGGGTGAATGAAGGGCAATAATTACATTGTAAAAGGAGGCTGGTTTTGAAGTGGCTGGCCTTGTGTGAATTGCTCAGTCTGAGGGTCTGTTATTTTCAAACCACCAGTTTTCGAACTAGACACAATATTCTCAAATCATATGCAAACATGGCCAGAGAAACATCTCTGTCAACCATATTTTGCACAAACACACAGAAAGAGAGAGAGAGAGAGGGAGACAGAGAAAAGCTGGGAAAGGAGGTACACTGAAATATCCTGAAGGTCCTTGGCAGCATTAGAGAAAGGCCTGGGAGGTTAGGAAACATCAAATCAATGCATTGTAATGTGAATTGACTGCTGACTTTGATCATCTGCCTTGGGAGTGCTTTAGCATTGAGTGCTGTCACACTGGCTGGGTTAAGCAAATATGGCATGGGCTGGAATGGAGAGAGATGGGGAGAAAGAGACAGGTTAGAATGGGGGTGAGAAAAAAGGGATATGTGATGCCTGGCTATCATCAGGGAGTAATGGGCACATTAAAATTCCATGTCTGCTTGGTAAATGGCATACTGTAGATGTTATGCATAGTTAAATTGATTCATAGTGGTATAGTAGATGGTTAATATACTGTATATTAATGACAATGGGGAGTATTGCCCCATTTCTTAACAGAAAAATCACACTTACTGTTGCCCCACAGTGCTGTGTATTTATTTTGAAAGGACTGTAGTGGTCAGGAAAAATGATTTTAGCCCAGACTCAACTGTATTGCTGGGAAGACAGCTGATACCTTCCACTCAACCCCCTCCAAAATGATGGGTCAGCCCTGCTTAGTGTCAGAAGCTGCTGATATCCTAGCTCTGAAAGTGGAAATGCTCTTAAGCCTTTTTCCTATAATGGAGTGGCCAGTCTAATCTTGCCCTCTCTGAGTGAGAGCAGGTAAAGACGAGAGTTTTTACCACAGCACTCTGACCCTTGCTTTGACACAATAGTGTCCAGATTACAGTGCAGTGCAAGAGGGGCGTCCTTGTTGTTTTTCCACTGTCCCTCAACTGCACCGTCCAGTATCCCCCTGGAGGATGTTTTTTTTTTTTACATAAAGCACACTGTGTGAGATTTTCTCTGCCATTAACTTGGCATATTTCAGATCAAATCCATAGCTGTTACTTGAGGAAAACGTTTAATAGCTCTTCATCTCATCAGTGGAATCTCTGTAAATGTTTGTCCTCTTTGTCCGTAAAAAAAAATGTAGAAAAATAGGAAAACTAAGAAAGATAGACAGATGGAGCGCTTGACAGAAAAACATTGTGTAGTTATGTCACTGTGACAAAGAAAATACGAGGGAGAGAGAGATTCCTTGAGTCAAGCCAGAGCAGCAAAAGAGAAGCCCAAAACCTCTTGTCACTGTATGAAAAGAATAGCAAGGCGACCCGTAGGTATTGGGCTGCTAGGTGCATCTCCTAACAAGCTGACTGTTCAAAGGCTTTTTAGTGCTCTAGAGAACATGAAAGGCATGTTTAAAAATTTAAAAGCCCGATCTGTTCCAGTGCTATGGAGCGGCAGAGGGAAGCAGATTTTTACGTCGCCATAATTCCCTAGTTGCTTGCTTTGTAAATTAATTAAGATGTTTATGACAGCTGCTTGCACCTAATGGAATGCTTATAGAGTATGCTATTAATTATTACTGCTGGCCACGGTTGCAAGCTTTCATATTGCTGAGAATGTATGGCTGCGGTTGCAGTATAGATGTGGCCCCAGCCTCCACCTCAGACCCCTCTTGACTTTGTGATTCCATCGCTGTCTGTGCACATGTTGGAGATGTCTGTTATGTGGACGGGGCTGTTTATTATGTGTATTGACCAGGCCATGCATCTGGTCAGCCATATCCCATTATTGACAATTGCAATGTAAATAAAAAAGGCATTTATTGCAATAATCAGTATTCTGCAAAGTGTTTGAATGCATCAGTGCTGGATTGTATCTTCATACTCAATAAACTAACAGTACCTTGTGTGTTACCTTGCCCAGTTGTTTGTGCAGGGCGTTTGTACCGTGAACTGTAACTGACCCCATGAGCCTAGAGGAAGTTCAGCTAGTTTGCTCCCCACTGTGTTAATTTGGCTCTAGAGTGTCGAGTTGTTATGATTTCATTAAGAAAGAAAGAATGAACAACTCAACTGCCATGCCTACGAGTGTGCAAATGCTAGTACGGCTAATTATAGTTTCTTTTCATATGACTTCACCATAAGTTCTTCCTCTGACATTGTTATGCAACGGTATAAGAATAAACCCATTGACAGCAGGAGGCTTTGCTGCAGCGAGTAAATACTGTAGGCAGATTTTTGAATATAAATTGTGTACACACTTTAAATGAGCAGTTGAGTTTCTGTAGTCGGGGTGATGTGGTCAAAGCATAATTTTTACTCAAGTTCTGTATCGAAGCACCATCCAGAGGTACTTTACTTGAATATTTGAACATTTACTTTTGTAAAATTGCTAACGCAAAACATTTATTTTGAATGGAGTAGTTTTAAAGTGTGGTATTACAGTGAATTTCTGATACAAATTATGCTTGACTCCTCAGATTTTCCTCTAATATTTACTTTTCTCATGTGAAATTGTCACATAGTTTAACATTTTTTTAAGCGAGGGGAATAAAAATCGCTCTTTGATTAAAATGATCACAAGCACTAAACAACTGCAACCCCCGTAGAGGACCCACGAACAGAAATGGCTTTGTTTTAAATTATTATTTTAAATTGTATTGAAATAAAGAACAGACAGAATTCAGGTGTTCATCAGCTGTCTAGTTACGGCATTGATGGAAAGTAACTCTTGCAGCCCGAGCATCCAGACAGGTGCGCCCTGTGGCGTCAGGTAACCCAGGAGTCAATGGGACAAATAAATAACGCAACACAGCTCACTCTGTTCATTACACCATGTGAGGTAGATTTGTATCCCTCTATCCCCGCAGAAGGGAGGCATCATGTCTCTGATCTGCAGAGCTTTATCCCGTGTTATCCTCCGATTACATTTACATAGAGAATGCAGCAGGGAGGGAGAAGGCAACAAACTGAAGCACACTCCACCTGCACCACAAGAGGCGATGTGTGAAATATGTATTCATTCTTTCATCAACCTCTTTATCTGCTACGCATGGGTTATTCTCGTGTGTAAAGTCCTCTGTTGTGTTAGCTTTGAAAAAGGAGGAGGAAACTGTGATCTGTGTTCTATTAATCATAGTCCAGCTCCATGGCTGTCCCGTTATCACACATGTGTGTAATTACAGGGTATTTGTGCTTTAAGCATGGCACTTCTGCCTGGAAATGGAGGAGTGGCTCCACTGATGAACTCCCTGCTAATAGGACTACCTTTGATCTGCATGGAGCATGGAGGGCTTACAGAACTCGCAGGTTTTAATTATGAAATACATGAAAAATAGATGCTGCACTAAGTGCCGACCATGACTGCAGTGAATCACAGTAGCAGCATACTCGCTAGTTTGCCTCTGCCTTTCCTTCCTTTATGTCTTCTAGTGCCTCAAATACCTCAAACCCCGTCTCTCTGACTCAGTTCGTTACTGCAGAGAGGCAAAAAAGACAAGTCCATGATATTAATTAGTGGATTGACAGACATGTAATTCATCTCAGAGGAAGTTTTCATTACATGAGAGGCTTCAGAGGGGCAGTTTGGCTTATTGGCAAGTGCTAAGACCAGACCTAATGGGGCTGCAGTTCCCTCCCTTTTGAGCAATTACAGCCAAGTCCTTATCAGCAGTGCCACGAGTCCACTGTTGTGGGACCTTGACTTCCAACACACTCGCATAGAGTGATCCTTCCCCATAGACCCTTGTTCATTAGACAAGTGTACTGTACTGGATGAGAATTGAGACTGAATGAGTGATGGTAATGAAAGGTTTCCTGTATATTTCTGAGTCAGCCTTTACAGAGCTGATATTAGCTGACATTAGTTTGTCATCAGAGCTCTAGTCTTTTCTCCCCCTAGGTAGTTATACAAGCAATCTTGTGTGTAGCGTCTATTGACAGTCCTGGGCAGCTCTGGTAACACATTGTCACTAACTGTCAGAGCACATATCATCTCACCTATTCTAATCCCCTCTATTACAACTGCTGTTCTTTAGATGATAGGAAATACATACCAAACTTGGACAAGGGAGTTGAATAAACAAATCTCAAACAATGCTTCATCTGTTAAAGTGACATATACATTTGGTGAAGACAGTCTACCGCTGTGGTTTCCTGAAGTAGGTGGCCTGTGAATCATCCTTTGCAACCGTGCATAGAAACCGAAGACAGAGAAAAACAAAACAATTTCAAACAGACTAGATCAGAGATTATCTTTATTTAACAGCAGTATGCTGCGTTTCATGAATATTTAAACTCTTCTGAATAGGTTAACCCAAGGGGGCACATCTCTGTTGGCCAACTGTATAACTCTTACAACCCATTATTGTAAAAAGTGCATAACTGAAGTGTTTGCCCCAAGAGCTGTAGGTAATTGTACTCCCCCTTTAGATTTCAACCTGTGTAGGACTAAGGTAATATATTGTAATGTGAATAGAAATTCACAAGTGTTGTCTCTGGGGAACCTTACTGTTGTCTAGTACGCAGACAGAGAAACTCAACACTATAATATTGTGATGTAGCTTTCTGTATACACTGTGTAAATAAAAAAAAATACAGAAAGGTCAAGGTGATGTTTTTTTTTATGTAATTACACCATTTGAAATAACTGTCTTTCTGAGAAAATGTCTATTTAAAATCTATGTAGTTAAAGCCTTTATATATATAAGTGTGTAAACACAGCCAGTGGTGGTCTATCCATGCTGTTCAGTGTAGCTCAGTAATAGTAAAGTAAACCAGGGTGGTCTGCTGAATGTGGTTTGTCTTTATTTATTGTGCGGGCTGAAAGGCTATTGGGTTTCATGTGTGGTTGAGGCTGGATCACTGGGAGATTACCGCTGGGCTGGGAACCGCCAGTGCAGAGAGTACACAGAGGCCTGCCTGTGCTCCTGGCCTGTCTTTGACCAGTGCCCAGGGCATTCCTGCATCCATCAGGCCCCCTGGGACCAGCTCGCACTCAGACAAGAATTACTGTAAAGTACAGCGAGAGCCAGGATCAGAGTGAACAACATCAGAGCAGCAGAAACTCAACCATTTTGGCTTTTCACCTGCAGTACTGCACTGAATCACACCACAATACAGCTGAATGGAATGCCTCAGTGGTTTCTGATTGAGCAGTTCCTTGTGCAGTTTGTAGATGTTTCCTGCATCTTTTTTGCTTCACCATGCATGCACGGAGACAGCACAGTCATCAATATTACTGTAACAGTGATATGAAACATTCCTCTCAGAACAGACATTAACCGTAAGGTTGGTGCCATGTTAGAGCCCTGGACATTGTACAACAGAGTCATTGGATCCTGTCATTTTTTTAATCTCTCAGCTAAGTGAACCTGTGCAGCAGTGTCTTACCAATAACAATAGCACTTATCGCAGTGTTCCCTGTGGTACAATTAAAATTCCGTCAGAGTCTTCAGTCTGCCTCCCAGCCATGCCTGCTGTTTCTCGGCCCTCCTGGGCCACGTCAATTCCTCTGCTGCAATGTATAATTCACGAGCCACCAAACATCACTGAGGACTCACCTGGAGACTTACAGGCCCAGCAATGCAGAACTGAACTTGAGGAGATGTTGTACATGAACCTGGGAGACATTTGTAGGGATCGAGGTGCCTCAAGTCAGCCAGGGTTTCTATGATCTCAGGGTCACCCTGATAATGTCGCTGTTCCGCTGGGATCTTCCACCTTCTTGCCTCTCTCAGTAAGGCATGTATCCTTTTATTTTTTCCTGACCTTTCTTCTTTCGTCTTCTGAAAGACAATTGTGGTGTCCTCTAAAACTAATTTGGATGTATATCTTCTATTTGCAGACAATTCCATAGCGATGCATTGGAGTAACCTGTGGAGTCTCAGAGTGGTTGCTTTTAGTTAAAACCAATTAGAAATGACCAGAAATAACAGCGCCTGGAGACAGAGAAGTCATTTTTCTTTGAGCCTCCCCAGAGAGTTGGCCTCTCCATGGATTAAGTGTTTTAGTATATTAGGGGGCAGCTGATTAGAATCATTGTGCTTTTTTAATCATTAAATTTTTGCATGTATAGTTTGTAGCTGTATAATAGCTAATAAGTCTAAGTGTGTCACAGCAAAAGGGAGGATTGTTTAAATGACTTTGTGTATGAAACTTGGCCTTCACAAAGACTGCCAAAGAACAGCACAGAGGTCCTTGAATCAGCTCATCCATCATATTTTGTGACTTTTGATGAGATGAACATTAATGCAAGAGCAACCTTGCATCATAGCTTTGTACTTTAACTGGCTTTATATTGTCTTACTCACTGCAATATAATTGACTGTTTTTTTCTTCTTCTAATATATGTATAAATTACTGAAACACTAACAAGTCAAATGCTAAATATTCGAGTCTCCATCAAATCTGAAGTTGTACTATGTTGAATTCCTTAAATGTACAGCATCATAAATCAAGGAATGCTTTTTGGAGCTTTGTGATGGCTAAGAAGAGAAACACATTAATTTTTTCTAATTATTTTCTCTCAGGAATCTAACAGCCATTTGTTAGTCGGGCAGGTGGCAGCAGTTCAAAGATGGACTGCTGAATGTGGTTACATCTATCATTCTTAAGATGACCACGGCTAAGCCACCATTATTAACCAGCAACCTCAGGAGTAGCCTAAAATTAACAGTCCCATACAGCTGCCATCATTAGGACAATAAGCAAACCTTCCATTATTGTCTGATGTTTTCTATCTGAGAGGCCTTATTAACTAATTAACTGCAGAGGCTGGGTACTGTTAGCATTCCCAAGGCCTGTGGTATTGACCCGTGATTCCGGTAGGTGTCTAGCCAGTCCCTCATTGGACCCTCACTGGCTCTTCCCGCAATTGGGTCTGTTGCGCCGACTGTGTCCTTGTGTGCGGTGGGCGTGCAGCAGTGGCATGTGGAGCAGGCAGCAGGAAGCGAGCCTCCCTGTCTCCCCAGACTGAACAGTGAATGAGGATAAGTGAGGAGCGCCAGTCAATGAATCAAGCAGCAGGAAGGGAGCAGCCAGGGGGGGAGTGTGACGTCCCCACGGGAGAGGCCTCGCATTAGGAACTTCCTCGTCTGTGTGTTTCTGGCACAGGTTAAATGGATCGCTCCCATTAGCGCGCTGAGAGGACAGCTCCATTATATGAAGGAGACTGTAACTTTGAATGTCACGGTGCAACAACCCAGAGCACGCCTCGTCTACCAGGGAGGCAGGGTGACAATAACCATCCATGATAATCATTCCCTGTCAGGCTTTAAGGAACCTGAAATTATGACGTACAGCCTGCCGTGTGCCTCAGACTTCATTACAGTGCTGTCACTTTGAGTCGCCGGCGATGGCACTGTGCTCCACAGCCGGCTGCAGCACTGTGGCTGCCAAACCCCAGACTCACTCTCCTCCTGTCTAAGTGGCATGTTTACAGGATGTGTGCCCCCCTGCAGATAGATGTGGTGGAGGTTAACCTCCAGTCGCCTGCACGGTAACTCTCTTCCTCTATAGCATAGGCAATGTCTCATGAGAACATGTGCTGAATTGTTTACTGATGCAAGTGAAAATATGGCTGATCAAAGGCCACGCAGTGACACCTGTCCCTCCTTCCATTGTGACAAATGGTAATGTAGAAATTAGGATTCAGCTGCAACTCCATACAGACAACAGGCTCATCTTTTAACTTTAATTTCTATTAATGCCCATGAAGTACATGGATGCTTATAAAAGGCGATTCTCAGGCTGTAAGCATGTTTATAGCAGCCTGTTTGTCAGCCAAGGAGAGCTTCACCTCCAGACTGACCTCTGAACCTGCCATCCAGTGGAGAAGACAGGAGCTGGCAGGCATTGCCAATGTCAGTGCCCAGAGCTAACTCCTTCTTTCTCACCGCCTGACTCATTCATTGGCTTTGTGGCCCCTTCTCCTTGCCACCTCCAATCACAGGGCTCTGAATGACACATAGAGGAGGAAGTGGGCCCACTAACCACCCCTCCTGCTTCTTCTAACCTGCATAGCAACAGACCGGATAAACCTTTGCTAAAATACAGTAATGGTTTCCTCTCTGCACCTTAGAAGAGATTTAAAATGAGGATGGTTTTCTTATCATTAGGCGTTTTGGATTTGGTTGGTGGGAGATGGACAGTAGTTGGTGGGGCTCTTATTACACACATGGATTCAGTGCAGTTCAATGCAAGCTCTGCTGTGTTGGCTGTTTCAGTGTTTCTTGGAGTTTGCTATTTATGTCACATATATGTTTTTTGTTTGCTTTTATTTCTTCCTGTGCATCTGGGTTTGTTGGCTTGGTAACAAACCTGCTAATGGTAGGCAGTGGAATGTTTGACCACTACTGTGACTGTGGAAAAAAGATTTGTAGGCCTGTCACACTTATTATACAGTCACCTGATTGCAGTCGGTTGATTATTTTTGCTCAATTGTTAAAAATGTTTCATTCATCAGTATAAAAACAGGTGAATAAACCTAAAAGAAATGTCACATTTCAATCATTTCTTCCACGTTTTTTTCCACCATTTGTGCCCCGTTCTTCTGCAATGGTTCAGTGGTACCAAGTGTTTATCTGAAGGTGCTTAACCTCTAATATTTAATTAACTGCATTTTGATGAGTATCTGTTGACATTACCATCATTGATTTAGTTGCAAAGCCAAACACCACAGCACTGCTGTGGGCACATTTTGGTTTTAAGCCAAATGAAAAAGGAGAGCATAATAACTTGGAGGAGGTGATTTATCGGATTTGCAGCTAAAAGGTGGCAGCTAAAGGTGCTAAGACCACTAATCTAAAACTAATAGAGCCATAAAATGAACAGGAAAAAGACAATTCAATATTTAATCGCAATGATTTGTATGACAATTGATTGCCAACTATAATTTAATTATCATGACTGCTTACATGAGGGCACAGCAAAAGCATGGGGGTTATGTCGTACACATTTGTGCTGACTGCAGGGGTTAGTGTTGCTTATTGTCAGCTGGAGCCAATAAAACACCTCAACAGACAGCAATGTGGGTTAACAGAAGAGAGGAAACAGTGGTAAATTCATTCAACTTGTTCTTTTAGGCCCTGATCATAAACACAATATGTTGCACTGAGAAATTTCCAAAGTCCAATAAACTAAACTGTTTGTTTATGCTGAAAATTCCCCAAGGTACTTTTACAATAAACATACCTCTTTACAGACTTTAGACTTGACTTTATGAAGCATTGAGGTTTAAAATGTTTGCTACAGTGGAGCAATAGACATTTACTTAGTATCAGAATTACTCTACTGGTATATGGAGTTCATGGTGGCCCTGGGTGTATTAATTAGAATGATTAGTGATTAAAGAACAATGATAAGTCATTTCTGCACCTTTCATGTACAGTTGAAAACTTGAGACATAGAAATGTAAGCGCTCATAGTGTCATATGAATCATTACTTCTTGACTTCGAAGGAGTCAGTGAGCAGAGCAGCTTGTGAACATTATCATTGTGGTCTGTGTGGCTAACACTGGGAAGAAGCATACACATATACTGTATACACATCCTTACATAAACTTGTGTGTCTTTCTCTTTCTCTGTCATAAACATTTCTTCAAGTGAAAAGTTGTTTATAACTTTAAAATCTCCGGTCAGACAACGGCACTTTTACTAAAACTTCAGAGGATGATAGCTGCAAGTAACATTCAGCAATTCTGACTCCCTTTTAACTTTTTGAACATTCTGCATGTTATATACTTTTTATATAAAATAAAGTACAGCTAGATTAAATGATATCTCGTGTAATTGACTGGATCCCTGTTGAAAGCTGTGGTCAGAGGATATCTGTTTTATTTGTCTGCAATGTGAGGTCTGACAACAGCCAGGAAAAAAAGCTGCCTGTTTTCTATTTCCTTTTAATACAGTTTCCACTCAGCGCACCAGCTATGTTCCTTACATCGTCTAAGAAGTTGTCTTACCCATCAAAACAGAGAGCCAGTTAACTGCTTAATGCAGCCTTTTACAGCTGCCTTGCGTTGCAGCACCTTGACACCGCTGGTCTTTAATGGACCATCAGGTCGTGCTGGCTTCATGTCACTTGATTGAAGTGTAGAATTAAGACTGGATTACTGCTTATTTTCTCGTTGCGTAATGTCACAGTTGGACAGAACAGAAGTGTTTGGCCCTGAGCACTGGAACAATGCTAGAGTTCCATCACAGACTGCTGGCCCCTAGGTGACTCTTTTCCCTCTTTCTGCTCTGTGGAGTTGATATCAGTTATGTGTTTCTCTGTGTATGTCTATAGGAGACTGAAGGGCTTATTTGTTTTCCCCCTCGTTGCTCTTTGACTCGTTTCCCCTCAAACGTGTCTGAAACATTGTTATCTCCGGCCAGACGCCTTTTTCACAGAGAGTTATTGAATCATGTCAACTCGCCGTCCCCGGAGTTTCAAATGCAAGCTGTAGAAAAATTAGCCATTGCTTCCGCATGACAAGTGGGATCTATTAGTGTGCTCTCGTCCTGCAAAGCATGAGCATCCAACGGGCCGCTGGGGACCTCGGCTGGCTGTGCTGTGCGCTTGTCCGCGTCAGGCTCCCGGGGCATTAAACCAATGTTGTAGGCAGAAGAAGCAGCCAGAGCCACAGCCAAAACCAAAGTGTCTCATTTGATGAGTCGATACCTAAAGGGGTGAGGCTGGGCTGTATGAGCAATATGAGCACGCACCCACTTCCAGTCTAGCCAGGTCTTACTCACACTGGTCAGACTGGCCACTTGTTTTATAATCACTACTGTACGTGCATCAGTGGTTGTATCTGGTCTGTATTATCAGACTACCATCAGATCAGACACCACTACTGTGACCGCAGATACGTCCTCTGTTAGACCTTCGTAAACCAGAGGGGGTTTTACAAAAAATCAACCATGTTTCTTTCTGTCTTTTTTTTTTATTATTTTAAAATTGTTGTGGATTCTTGAGAATTAGCCTTTGACCTCTGATCAGGTCACACAAGACTGGAGTTTTTAACTGTGGATGTTCCATGTGTTCTGAACTTAAACTGTTTTACATACTGCAATCAATACAAATTATGTACAAAATACTACTTTATACATAGAAATGTTGTGTATAATTGTTAATATTCTGACATTAATTTGTATTTAAATTGTATGTTTCTCTTATGCTTTCAAATAAATGTTTTTGTACACTGTCCTCCTCTCCCTGAGACTACCAGTTAAAATAAAGGATTAACTCACTAAAATTAAGGTCAAAGTGCCTCCATCTCCCTCAAGGCCACAGGTTTAGTCATGTGCCCAATCAGTGTGGCTACGCGACACATTAGCATTCCAAATGTTGTTTGTTTTAGTTCAGATTTTTTTTATTTACCGCCTGCAGAAAATGCAGAGTTCTAACCACCTTGTCAGATGTTGATGTAGCATGGCCGTAAGTGAGACACCAGCCCACACACATA
The DNA here is from genome assembly GCA_900302755.1 of Chromis chromis. NCBI lineage: Eukaryota > Metazoa > Chordata > Actinopteri > Pomacentridae > Chromis > Chromis chromis. The sequence goes on along the minus strand of OMNN01040554.1, from coordinate 4,459 downwards.
ATTACCAGGGGCCTGCCACCTAATTGACCTTGGTCAGTCACAGTGTGTTGGGACGCAGGGTTTCCTTCTTCACTGCCATCATCACTATCAGCCAGTTATGCCATATGTAAATTAGGGTTTGTGTGTATTTTACATTTGTTTTTCATATTTTTTCATGTGTATTTGTTTTCTCCTTGCAGGTATCTCAGTAACAAAGAAGACACATACTTGTAAGTACTAACACTTTTTATTTATCCGGTTTTTATTCTACTACAATATTAAAGCAGTAACCATGTCATTTAATTCCAAGGCAAATCCTATGCTTAATGTGAAAAAACAAAGCAAAATTCCCTATCCCTCATATACAGTAGAAATGATAACATCATTATGTTTGTATCTATGTTGACTCTTTTTCATCATTGCCTGACTAGTACTGTAATAAATCAATACCTTCAATTAGATCTATGCCATCCACTTTCTCTGTTTTGTATTTTTCCATCTCCATACTGGAGAGAATATGATGATAACCCCAGAGAGGAAATTAAAATGCTATGCAGTCTCATGACTGTTTGATAATCATGCACATTTGAAGCAGGCAGTGTGGTGAAGCACCTCTTTGTTTTCTGCAAGGCCTTGCAGCTGAACAACACGGATGTGGTGTTGTGTGGTGGTTTGTAACCTCTGAGGCTGCATTAACTACCAGAGCTTGTATTCTTCAAGAACAGATCTTATCACTAAAATTGAAAGATACAGACACGGTGTGTGACACATGTCTCACACGTGAGATACAAGGCTTTCTTTGTGCACTACAACAATAGTACACAGGCTTCGCCTTTTCTCACAACCACTGCCTTTTCAATTTCAGCCTGTTCATTAAGAATTGATGAACAGTCCAACCTGTAGAAATCAATGATTTCCAAGAGATTTGTACTGTATTTTGACACATGTGAAGTGCAATCGAAAAGGCATGTATAAACACTTTTGTGTAGTGTTCTGCAGTGTGTCTGTGTATGCGTGTACATCCATATGTGTGTGATCATACCCCACTGTGTGAATGGAAGAAACTAGCCCTGAAGGCTATCCTTTCGCTCTGATCACTCTGATGAAACTTGTGGAGAGGGAAGGCCAGAGGGCTTTTCTGTAAGAGCGGTCGGAGTGTTTCAGATTGTGAGAGGCTGCATCTCTCCCTGTAAAACACCCTGGCTCTTTCTTACATCAGACAGCAGGGCAAAGGATATGATCTTCAATGTTAGACAGCTCTACCTTACTCAAACAGCCCCGTCAAAACAGCAGCGTGATTGTGTGTTCTGCTATTTGCTTGTCTGGAGGGGCTATGGTATTTTTTTTTTTGATGTGTGTGTGAGAATGTTCGTGTTTGTGTCAGGATATCTTCAAGGTAGAACAGAAACGCTTTGACCCACCATCCACCGCCCCACTATCTTAATTAGTGCGGCGCTAAGCACCTCTACACTAGAAGGGGGCTCAAATCAAAGAGCATGATTTAGGAGTCTTGGGTTCAAAGCTCTGGGCAGAGACTGGACTACGCTGTCTCATTTCAGTGAGAAATATTCAAATCTTGTCCATGTGAGGAAATCAAAGTAAAGCCTCTTAACAAGTAGTTGATTGCTGTGCCTCACAGACAGGAAGCGGCTATAGAGCCTCGTCAGAGCTGTGTGCACAAGAAAAAGTTCAAGGGCCAGTTAATGGTCATTGAGAATGTGGAGGGAAGGTCTTTTTCAGAGGAGCCTGGTGATTATATGGCTGCTGGAGTAATAATGAGGGAGATGTCTCTGCCCTACATGGTTATAGCCAGGCTGTGGATCTATTTCTGTTCTCGGAGTGAAAACATTGGCTTCCCCGCTACACACCGCCACTCGTAATGTGAGCTTGGCAGTCTTGCTTGTATGTGTATGTGTGCGCAGGTATATTAGTTTCTGTGTGTGTATGTGTGTGTGTGTGTGTGTGTGTTTAGGAGGTCTTCCCAGTCCAACCCAGACCACAGGGATGGGCTGTGTCTCTGACTAACTCCCCACTCTGCCTGAGTGATCAAACTGCTGGAAGCTCCCCGCCATGCCAGTCCCCTCATCAATATAAATTACAGGGGCAGCTGTTCACTGGCAGACTCCTCTCCTCTCCTCTCCTCTCCTCTCCTCTCCTCCGCTTCCCTCTTCCATCTACCCAAATTCACTAATCATTAAGCCATCAGAAGGTGAAGTATTCCTGATGAAAACAGATACTTATATCATTGTGCCAATGGCTTTGATGTCCTCTTCCCCCATTCAGGACTTACGTAGATTTATCGTCTGAGGCTGCACCCTCTCTTCTCTTTATCTGTCTCCCCTTCTTTCTTCATTTGCCCAGAAGGGGCAGCCCCCTCGCCAGCACTTGCTTTTACCGCAAGGCTGTGATTCTCAGCAAAAAGTCAGCTGTGGTTTTCCTGTACATTTCCCTGGCAGTTTTACATATACTGTGCTATACGGAGTTTTGGTAGCGGTTTGCTGTCTCTCAAACTGCCCGTGTCAAGAGGAGGTGACAGTTAAAAGGCGAGGATGTAAATTTGTATTGTATTTGTTTTTTTTTTTCTTACTTCGATGGTGGACACCAGATACGCACCGTCACCTCCTCCTACCTCAGCAGGGCCGCGTTGTTGCAAGATGAGTTTCTGTTTGGACCTGTTGAGAGAGTTGGTGTGGAGCGGAGGCTCAGATGCAGCAGCTGATTACACTGAGATTAGACGTCTCACCTCTAATCTACCATCAGCAGTCTGGGACTCGGTCTCGCAGCTCGAATAGCAGCGAGCTAGCTAACGCATGCACACACAGGTCATGTAGCCAGGATGCTCTTCCTCGAACAGTGCAGATCTCCTGATTACCTCGAGCTAATCCTCGCTCTCACTCTTGCAGCTGTAAATGTACAATATACTGATTGTCTGCTGACTGTTCAGGCCATTATAAACAACAAGACAAAGATCTGCATATCCACATCAAGTCACACATTTGGCCTCCTCTATAAAAGAATAGACAAAACAAGCAGCAATCCAAATATGAGAAATACAAAAAACAGAATGATTAAATTCAATAAAGCAATGCTAAAAACTGTGCCCTCAAAAATCACCATAGAGTTGAATATGCCCTTCTCTGGTGGACCGAATAAAAACTGACAAACATCAGCATCACAAACGTCATTATTCGAGCACTATTCATGCCATGTTATTGACTTTGATTGTACACACGCTTGCATTGTTTTTCCAGTCCCCTGTCTTCATGTGTAGTATGTGTAGTGTGTGTCTGGCTTTAGATTGGGAATAGAGTGGCCAGAGGGAGGCAGTAGTACAAACGTAACTCCGGGAAAAAGAGAAAAGGAGACAGACGAAGTTTCCTCCCTTCAGTCTACAGATGCATTTTCGAGAGCCCCACTTTTTTTCACCCTGTATTTATCTCCATTGTGGTGACAGACTTCTTACACTGATTGAGAAACATGGCCTCGCTCCTGCATCTTCATTTATTTGCCAGCAGCTTGTATTGAGTTTCTCTCGTCAGTGATGTGCACTCACATACTAATAGTACAGCCAATCTGTTTTAAAGGAACCAGATGATTTAGATTCTTCTGTACCGCCTCAGAAACGCAGAGAGCGGAGTTGGGGTGAAATTGTATCACTCACTGAGGCTCACTCAAAGTTATAAAGCCAGAGTTTGTAGACTTCATGCCTTTGTGCATTTTTTTCTTTTCTTTGCAGAAACATATTGGTACATATTTTTGAAACAACAGCCTTATTAATCCCAATAATGCTCTCTGTGTTAACATGTCACGATGACAGCTTTTACCCTCGTAAAGCATCTCCTTTACTATTAAATGACACGGCGGATCCTGCTTGGAGCTGTAGAATGTTAATGCACTGGCTCTGTGAGTTGCAGTTAATCAAACATGAGATTTATGGTCCTTAATAGTGCTGTACATTGCCAATTTAGGAGAATAATATGTCCCAGTTGCTGTCTAATTTTGCTTGGCAACAGGCGCACTCCTGTGGAATCGCCCGGGGCAGTGTGAGTTGTCTCTGCATAGCTCAGTGTTCCATGCTCAGTGGTTGTTTGAAGGTATTTCATCACATTGTTGCCTTGATTCAGCTCTGTGGGGATTTGTTAGTTGCACTCATGTGGGAAGTGCATCCAGTACATTGTTAAGCTAGGGCTGATAATGAAGATCAGCCAGCCAGAGTCCCCTGAGCTACGCGCAGAGAGATAGTCTAGTGAGACGCACAGCACAGACATAGCGGAGCAGGACGAGCACACACACACACACACACACACACACACACACACACACACACACGCACATGCACAGTTTCTCCCCCCTGCTTCATCTATTCCCTTTAGTTTGAAGCTCAATTAATGCCCCATTCCATATCTGCTGTACTCAAACACCCCCTGGGTCTCCACCTCACACACACACACATACATTCACGCACACACACTCTCAATAC
>OMNN01040552.1:0-30864 GCA_900302755.1 Chromis chromis | reverse complement strand
GACATGGTGCTTCTGTGTGTTTGTCTGCTCTGGATGTAGGTGTGTGTGTGTGTGTGGGTGTGTGTGTGTGTGTGTGTGTGTGTGTGTGTGTGTGTGTGTGTGCGTCAGTGTGTGTGTGTGTGTGCGCGCGTGTGTGTGTGTGTGTGTGTGAAGGGGGTGTTATGCAAGTGTGTGTTTATGTGTGTTTGCACGCCAAAACATCATATCATGGTTTTTTCAGCTCTCCACTAGATTTCCCTGCTCTGGGGAGAGAGTTGTATTTCAGGAAACACAGAGTCTGGAAATATCCTGGTTGCTTGGGGAAAATCTATCACGCTTGCTTGTTCTTTGTACAGGAATGAATTTGGCAGTCACACAACTAAGGGAGTTCCGTTTTCCTCTCCATCTTTGTCTGACAAGTCTATGCTGCAGCCCACACCTCAGTGATGGCCCCAGGTGAATCTAAGATATATAGGTCTTCCTGTGTCAGAAAATGGCCACTCAGGGTTCAAGGCTGCAACGGGGGAGAAGTTCTTTGTCTCATATAGGAAACATTATTGAATATAAATGTTACTTGGAGATGTGATTTACTGAAAACGATCCAAAACACATGTTTTTTTGATGGTATATAAATGTTTAATATTAATACGCAATGACGTCTTGGATAAAGGTGAAATTTATGCTCAGAATGCAGGTCGCTTAGGTTCTAAATAAAAACCAGTAGAGGGACTCATATTAATTTCCTAAAGCAAACCAAAGATTCTTTGTAAAGTGAAAACTGATCAACATGTACACCGATCAGGCATAACATTATGACCACCTGCCTAATATTGTGTTGGTCCCCCTTATGTGGTCAAAAATGCTCTGAACCATTGGGCATGGACAAGAGGACCTCTCAGGGTGTCCTATGGGGTCTGGCACCAGGACGTTGGCAGTGGATCCTTTGGGTACTCTGGCTTGTGCAGTGGGGCCTCTGTCAATCAAACTTATTCCACTGCATCCTGTTGATGCTTGATCAGAATGGGGTCTACGAAGTTTGGAGGGCAAATCAGCATATTGGGCCATTGTCATGTTCCTCAAGATGTTCCTGATTGTTTGATGTTTTTTCCATGTGGTGGGGTGCATTTTCCTGTGGAGGTAGGCCAGTGACATTTGGGATTGCCATTTGCATGAGGGAGTGTGCTTGTTCTGGGACAATGTTTATTTGGGTGTCTAAGTCTCATCAACACGGATGCCAAAATCCAAGGTTTTCCAGCAGAACCCCACATCGTACCAATATGATCAATGTTATTCACTTCACCTGTCAGTGGTCATGATGTTGTGGCTGATCGGTGTATGATTAGAACATGTGAAATGTTGACAGCTGATAGTTGTTCAAATTTACAGCTCATAGCTTCCTGTAACTTTTAACAGAATCAGGTTTGCTGTTTCCTCCCTGTTTACACTATTTCTTCAAAAAGCTTCAAATGTTCAGTAGAAGCTAAACAGGTGAGAAAACTACTGTGATGTTGTTATAACACAATGAACGTGAGGGTGTGGAGACTGGTGCGGTGTTTGTCTTCAACTGGGGTTCACATCCCATCTCCTACCAGCAGTCAGCATCTGTAAATTTATGTTTCCATAATCAAAGCCATGAAGAATTTTTAGTAGTAAGTGTGTAAAATTTGAGTCGATATCAATAATTATTGCTAATTTTAATGACCTATTTTAAAAAGGTTTAATTTGAATCGAACCACCTTTACTACTATAGCCTGTTTATCAAGGAAGACAGCACACAGGTAACAATGTTATTGTTAACACAGCAATGAAAAACACTCAGATAAATACGTTCGCACAAATAAATACAAATAAGGATAAAGGAATCATCACACCTTGATACACATTGAATAAAGAAAGAAAGTACAACCCAGAACACACAGAGGGTGACCGGGGTGAAGCTGCCGTGCAAGTGCATTCTGTAGAACATAATGATCTGGCTGCATCCCAGTATCATTCAGCTATCATTGTGGGATATGATGTTATGAGTCAGGGATGGAGCACGCTTGGGGTTTGTTCATGCAACTGAACTCATTATTTGCTTTCATGGCACTTTGCATCTAATGTACTTAAGTGAAACAGATTATTATTGCTATTGATGAAGTGTCACTCGCTGGTACGTATTGCTATCATTTTATCGCCCAACTATAACAGCAAGATTCTTATAAAATGCTCCGACTTGTTTAGGTGCATGAAAAAACAAGCAAACATTACTACTATTTGCAAACGTCATGGTATCTGTTAAAGACAAGGACAATATGATTGCATGCCAGTGCAACAGACCTTACTTAAACGTACATTTTGAGTGATGCAGGCATTTCCATTCATCCAGAGGCGGGGCTCTGTGTTGATACCACATCCACATGTCTGCACCCACAAAGCTGTTATCCTCCTGCACTAAGTGTTGGTGTTAGGCAGAGATTTAAATGTGAGAAACAGAGTGAGAGAGAATAAACCAAAAGTGCCAGATGTGAGCAGGCTTTAACAGGTTGCCCTACTGCTGCTTGGGACCAATTAGCATTTGTCATGACCAACTTCCACCCTGCCACCAGTCTGTATGGTTTGAACACGTACTCCTTTTAACTTGCAATATGGTTCATATTTTATTAGCATCACTAATTATCTCCTTTTCCAGCCCTGCACTGCCTGTTTCCAAGTCATAGAATTGTTATCTGAAAATCACAGTGGAACAGACGCTTTGCTCCCAAGCAGTTGTGCTCATCTAATTATAAAACACTAGGTAAATGTTGAGCAGATGCCCTCCACCAACCCCCCTACCCTCCTCCTCTCTGCCTTCCAATTGAGAGAGCCATTTGGTCTCATTCTAGTGTTACATTGGCTCCACATGGAGTGGTGATCCTTGCCAAGTGGCTGCTATGGCATAAATGAACCTAATCGCTCGCCAACTCTGCATACTGTCCGGTAGACAAGAACAAAAGAAGTTCTACTTCAGTTAAAGTGGTGTCGTACCCTGCTGTGGTGCCTGAGTCCTCAGCCTGTGCTGTCTGCTTTAGGAGTGTGTGTCTGCAACGAGGACGCATGAGTGCGACAGTGTCAGAGGACGCTGCACTGCCGTCTCAGTGACAAGCACTGCACTTCTACATAACTAATAGCTTTAGTGTCCTTGCACCTTGTATTTGGCAGTCATGCCATAATTAGGCTGTTAGTGGTGGAAAGACAAAGAAAATGAAGGTAAATTGACAGTATGGGAACACAGAGAGAGAAAATTGGTGCTTTTGCACTGCAGGAACTTGGCACAGGCTCAAGGTGGTGCGACCGTTAACAGAAATGGCTCTATAATTGGAACTTTTAGCCTTTTTGTTTCCAATGAGGTGTAGGATCCAACAGCGTCAACCACAACAAGTGCACCAAAACAACAGCAAATCGTAGTTACTGGACGTAACTCCTGCTATGAGCACATAGGAAACAGAACAGAGGGTTAATAGAGGGTTTGTTATGTTTGCCTATTTGGTGAATTTTACGTCGTTGATGGTGATGTTTGAGAGGAGAAAACTGCTACTGCTCAATGACAACATCGAAAGGGCGGAGAAAATGGCGTGTGTTGTCTTTTTTAGGTTTAATAAGCATCGAGACCTGCACACCAGGCGGTACCTGAGGTTGGAACATGCACAAAGGTTCGGTCTTCCCTAAAACAGCTTATTAGAACTTATCCACATTACTGTAGCAACTTGTGAGCAACTTACTAGGCCTTGTTGTGATGTTATGGCACATTTACCCTACCAATCATGATAAACACCACTGACAACAGCACCTGAAAGTACCTGGAACTCGGATAGGGTGTTATCTTCCAAGAAGCATCAGACTTCAATGCCAGAAACTTCACTTTAAATCATGCAGAGAATAATGATAATCCAAGCAGAACACATGATGATGGCTACATTATGTTGCATTAAGCTACTATCACGGAAAAACGGCAGTTATTTATTAAGATTAATTTGGACCCCATGCTGTCTTTTCCTCTACTCCTCCAGTGTTCACATGCTTCTCCTGACTTCATTGCCCTTCATAGCACACACTCTGTGCTGGGGAGGCAGAGCAGCTGTCATTTCTGTCTGGCAGGAGTGTGTCTTCACTCCAACACAGCCACAAGTGACCTGTTCCTGTCTCCGAGCCAGGACAGATGACAGCCCCGCTGCTGCCTGTTTGGTCCAGGTGTGGGCTGCGGGTATCAGCTTCATTGGTATCCAAACCATGGCTGTGTTTTCACTTAGCACCCGATTAAAATTTAATCTTGGCCTTGCAGTTGTAGGGATAAAGGCTTGTGAAGCAATACTGAATTTCTTTGCAGGTAGGATGAGTCTGAAGTACACACACGCGTGGGAACCATCACATGCGCGTGCACACGGGCATCCATTACACAGTCGGACTATAAATCTGCTTTGGAATTAACAAGTGAGTGGAGGCTGATTGCTGTTGCGGTTCCCTCACAGTCTCAGGAATGAGAATAAATGAGCGGATGGTGGCATGAACAATCCTTTATTACAGCCATTAGCCAGAGGAGCCGGAGCCTTATGAAACATGGGACACCAAACACGCAGCCCAGTCGTCACATTCGTGGCCTGCTTATGGTTTCCATGACGGTGTAAAGACCCCCACCACCACACATGCATACCATTACCACACTATCCCCTCTGTTCACACAGTCGGCAGATTCGGTACATTCGCCTGCTTCCTCCTTGTAACGTCAAAATATTTCTGAAGTGCCAGCTAATAAGTGCAGCTCTGGAGTGCCTCCATGAGCTCAATATGTTCATCAACACATTTTTTTTTCTTTTGGAGAAACTTCAAGATGTGGCAGAATCATTAATCAGGAAATTCGCAGTGTATTGCTTGTAAATCACACAACTCTTCCCTGGATGCACTCCTCAAACAACAACGATGCCAGGTGTTCTTAATCAAGATTGGTTTGTTTGCTTGTTTTTTTTTTGTTGTTGCATATATTAGAATTGCCAGGTGGACTATTTCTTCATTAATGTATTCTCCATCAAGAGCAAAGTAATGTTACAGCTCATTTACTGTGCAGAGCTTCAGGTCATATAAACATGTTTTGACAGATGTTTCATTACAGTCAGAATATATTGGCTGACATTGTTGTACTTACTAATCCATGCTGCTACACAGGGATGCAGAGGCTCCTTGGTCACTGTTTCATAGTGAAGCAGTCAGCCTGTAGTTTTCTGATGCAATTAAAATGACCATAACCAGCAATACCGATGAGCCTTTATTTGTTCACTGTCAATCACTTGGCAGCTTTCTTAATGGAAATCAAAACACAATGCTTGGCTCTAAAGAACTGGACAGGGTTCGCACAAGTCTGGCTCAGTCTTGACAACATTTTACACAAATGTTGAGATCAATGAGGCTCACCATCATGATGAAGTAACAGTGGTACTGTAGCTCTCAACTAAGCAGTTGCGAGGCAGCCAGAATAATAAAGCAGCTAAGACCTGCTTAATAAAACAAAACTGAACCACTGCTGTGTTTATGAGATTAACACAATGACCCAAAGCAAATGTTCTCTCTTCGCCAAATTGCAAGAGAGTAAATTCAACAAAATTTCCAGAGCTTGACACATTGGAGACTGCCAAGTGTTCTGCTTTACACACACAAACAAAGCAGTTAGCAAAACACTCGATTGGACTGATCAATGATTCTGTAATAGATTAGTGCATACAGAAGGGAAAAAAAACATAAGGTGCCATAGTAAGGTGTTGGACCACAGAACAGCTTCAGTGCACCTTGGCATTGATTATTTAAGTCTCTGGACCTCTACTGGAACATTAAATAGCATTATTTCAACAGATATTCCCTCATTTGGTGTTTTGATGATGGTGGTGGAAAGCACTGTCTAACAAGCAGGTCAAACTCTCCCACAGTTAATTAATTGAGTTGAGATATTGTGTCTGTGAAGGCCATAGAACATGATTCACATAATTTTTTATCAAACCATTCAGTGACCTCTTGTGTCCGATGGATTCGGACATCACCATTATGGAAGACACCACTCCCATGAAGATAGAAATGTTTCATCATAGGATAAAAGTGGTCACCTGGAACAACTGTGTCTTAATTTGCAGTGACACTTCCCTCTAAGGGGACGAGTGGACCGAAACCATGTGCACAAAATGCCCCCCACAGTGTAACACAGCCACCAGATACCCTCGTTTTAGGGTCCAGCATTCAGCCCTGAACAGTTCTCTTGGTGTTGGCCACACATGCACTTACCCATTTGTCATAAATATGGTGAAGGATGATTCATCTATTGCTTTTTTTTCAAATCTCTATAGACTAGTGTCTGTGGTTTTTGCACCACTGAACACTCAAATGTGCATTTATCTTTACAATGAGACATTTATACATTGCGACCACACTATCATATCCCTCTCTATGTAACTGTCAATGGACTGGTCTTGTTGACAGTCTCATCACATTCTGCATTGACATTCTAAGTCACTTAGGAAGAGCTGCTCTTCTGTTTTTCCTACATATCACACTAATACACCACAGTCAATCAATTGTGCAGTGACAACGACAATTTCCAACCCTGTTTACTGATGTCTTTCCTGTAGATGTGAAGGCAGATGCCATTTTAGTCACTGTTCCTATTGAAACATTAGCCAGTTGGGCATTCTTTGTGACTTAAGCTCCTGCCATCTGCCCCCGAACAACAAACTCTTTATCATAGTCATTTAAATTGTTGACTCTCGCCATCTTGATACAAAATCAAAATCATCTGGGCCTTTTTAGCATTTTTATACATGACACAGAGCATGATTGGAGGTTAACTGCTTAATTATACCATGTAGTGCAGCTTCTGCATTTGATAAGTTTCTCCTTTCCTTCATTCCAGTTTATTTTTAATTTATAACCAGTCTGAGTGTGATCATGCCAAACAACAAAACCACCAGTTTGCATATAATTATAGTCATTTTAATTCTCAGAATATTGGATTTGAAAATACACATAGACATACTTAAACATCTTACACTAACATCAGGATAACATCACATATTTGTATCTATGAAAAAGGACCAAAACTTTAGCTTATTCTCTTGGCACATTCTGCAAGTGCTATTATTATTTTTTTTGCCACCAGCACACATCATAGATTGGTGAATCAAATCACAAAATGAACTGTAATATTCCTTCAATCATATGTCTTACTATGAAAAACTGTAAAATAAAGGGTTATCTGCATCAGAGTTCATGTTCTTCCCTGTATCTCAGGTACAGTATTTATCAGGCGTACAGTAGCTCTGAGCATCATTTGTCGTTCAAACTGTGTAATCAGGACACAGTGGGAAACACTGAATTGCATCCAATTTCCTCTCACTTCCCTTTGTTTATTGACTCGGGGACCTGACAAAGAGTGAGACTCGAGTGGGTTGAGAGAAAACCCACAGACACTAACTCTCCTAACCTCTCGCTGGCACTTTTGCTGTGCCACGAACAACACAGCAGGGAGTCGTGAAGTAGATTGATTACACTTGTGATCACTCTTCTAAGATAATGTCCTTCCTTTTAATCATGCATTGTGCCGCTGCTCTTTACAAGGATAAGATTATCATCAGCAGCTTCATCACTGTCTCATTGTAAATGCCATCCTAATTGGACAGCTCTGCTTTTCCGTTGGAAGTTTTGATCCTATTTACCGCTGTGTGTCCTTCAGCTGAAATGGGATCACTTTCGGATGCTGTGCCTTTGCTGTCTGCCGTCCATGTGTTGTCGTCTCCCTCTTGTGTGAGTAGGTTGTCAGTTTCCAGGTGAATGTAATTACTCTACAAAACTCCCTAGGACTTCTACAACTGCTCTTTGTGAAATCAAAGAGTTGGCAGTATTTGCAGTATGTTAGCTTGATCCCTGCGGTGTTGAGCTTTGCTGAGTACTCCGAAGTCAATAGTCTCGTATTTACTCATTGGGTACCAGTGAGGCCTTCTAATCCTGTGACTCTATAAACCTGACATTTCATCGGCTCACCACCCATTTACCTGCCAGACATCTTCTGGCTTTGCTTTCTGTGAGACATTCCTATTGTTTGAATTAAGATGTGAAGACGAGTTTGGTGAAAGAAAGCTCGAATGAGAGATGAGACCTCGCCGCCTCAGGCTATCAACAGTAATTCAGGCCTATTATTCTCTTTGATATTCGCAGAAATGACCAGACCTTCTGGCTGTCAGTCCATGGGGCAGTCTCAATTTCACCGGTCTTTTCAAGTCCTTTGTGGTGGTTGACGTTTTTGATGGGATGCTAATTACTCTATTTGACTATGGGGAAAGTGTTACCAACAGCAGCCTTAGATACAAGATAGCAGCAGTCACACAAAATATGCACACAATGAACTGTTTTGTGGATTGACTTTTTCTTCTCAGCATGAAGGCATGAATTTTAAACGCTTTGTTGTTTGAGACTTCTCCCCATCGTCTTTCTCGCCTTGTTTCTTCCTCCTCACTTTCTTTCTTCCCTTCTCTCCTTGGTGCCCCATCTGAACTGGCTCCGAGTTAATGGCTAACAGGCAGATCAGTGGTCAGCCGCGGGGGTCCGGACTGACCTTTCAAACCCTCACAGTTTATTATTTGCACTGTCAAAGCCCCACGTGCCACCGTCTGACCTCCAGTCTCATTCCCAAACCAGCCACCGTGTGACAGCCTCGCAGACAAAGAGCCAGTTGGAGGGAGAGAGGGAGGATGCAGGAGAGAATGATGAGATGCCTTTGTTGTGATCATGAGTGTGTCTGGCATTATGTAAATAGTGCTTATCCGCTCTTAATTGCCTCTGCTGCTAGGATGAGCATATCAAACGTGAAGGAAACAATTTACTGCATTCAAAGTCTCTCCAGGCCACGGTGAATACGACTGGACCTGGCATTTGATGGCATTGCTAGTGCCATCTGTTACCTGTGCCATCTCATCTGCACTCTGAAACTCCTTGTGAAATAGCAGATAATGAGGAATAAATCTGGTCCATTACAATTTGGGTTTTATTGTTCTTGGTTTTGCATTTATTTGTGTCTGTAAAAACATCATGCATAATCAAGTTAATTGCTAAGATGTGGGAAGAAAAAAGTCAGATGGAGCAAGAATCATAAATGAAACAAGGAGACCAGTTAGAATACTAATTGTCAACTTCCATTTCACTTAACAGACCAACTTCTTGGTTCATCTGTGACTTCCATACTACAGATGTATGTTCCTCTGTAAAAAGGAATTATCACTTACACTATGGAAAGTCGTCTTGACATTTCTAAGCTGAGTTTGACTATCCGGAATTGACAATAATAATTGACAAAAATTGTCAATAATTGTTGCAGACATCCCAAATGTCATTATGTCAATATTACTAGTCTGAAGTGTTGTGTATGATGAGGCTTTCCATTGGGTGACGGTGGAGTAAAGCATTTAAAGAGTGTTATAAGTAGTAACATCGGTTGCTATGATGAACTAGATCCAAAATGCCATTAAATAGAAAAAACAACAAGACAACGAGAGCTGCATTCATTAGAACTTTCGGCCTCAGGCTGCTCTTACATGCTCTTCATGACTTAACTACAGATATCTGCGACCTCATTTCACCTAGTCAAAACTCAAATCATAGAAATCTGTAATTACATTTCGACGAGGCAGAATTACAATTTGAGATATATTCAACATGATTTTGACAAGCTCATTTTTAATTCAGCGTATCTAAAAAAGGTCAATGGAGATATCTTGAATTAAGGACAATAAAACATATCTTGGATAAGAATTATGACTCGTCAGAATTAAACTGTAGATATCTGACAATGGAATTAGAACTAGTCATAATTCAGCTGCAGATACCCGCAGTGAATTGCAGAAGAAGAAATCTCATACACATGAATGGTAGAGGGGATGCTATTTGTCCAAGGATGAATGATAGTGTGGATACCTGAAATGACAATCGTGCATGGCAAGTTGTTATATTATTGATAGCAAGACTGGATATGTATTGCAGATGTTTGTAATTCTTTCAGTCTAGACAAAAGAACATTTTAAATATTCAAATACATATCCAGTCCAGTTGTTAATGGTAAAGAGGCTTGTCATGGCTACCTTCTGTTTTATCTGGTGTTGCCCAAAGGTCACAAAATCTGCCAACCAACACCTATAAACAGTATCTGTACAACAAACAACAAGCACTGTAACAAGCCAACATGTTCTGTTAACCTTTTCACTGGCTCCCTTCCCTCTTCTACAGGTGTAGAAGTACTGTTCAAGGGAAAACAACATTAACAGGCTACAGACAAACAGAAGTGAGGGGATGGCATTTGTCAGACTTCAACTTTGTGTTGAGAATCCTCCTGCTATGCACCTTCATTTGTCGCACCTCCCCTCTGCCTGATTCTCGGCACATAAAGAAGTGTTCCATGTCAGTACCCGCTTGATTTTCTTCAGTCAGCATATGGATGGCACCATTACTCCTTACAACATCTTTTCACGCCAGCCAAGCCATTTTGCTGATCTGCACAGCGCATAGCATCATCCAGCTACCCCCCACACCTCCCACTCCTTTCCCACCTCCCCTCCCCAAACCAATTACCAGTTATCACCAAGGAGGAGGCTGTTCATCCATTAGTTATTCATCCACCCAAGTGCCGCTTTTACTCTAATTCGATTTTCTCCCTCCATTTTACATTAAAACTCACTCCAAGATGGCAAGATCTTAAAAGTTAAGCACAGAGATTAACTGTGCATCTCTAAATCTCTTTAACAAATATACCCTGCATGTACCATTAACCTTGAACAAGCTGATTAACTCAGCACTCCGTTCCCCTCAACAGTCCCAAATCATATTTAGAATTTGCAGCAGAGTTTCATAATACAGCCAAAATAGGACAGCACAATTATCTCACTTTCAGCCGTAATCTGTTAGTGATGAAGATGGAACGCTGTATTGATCTAATTTCAAGGGAAGGTGGTCATAAGCCGAGCAGGAGGAAGTCGCGGATATTATTGCGCCTTCATCTCACAAATAGAGCTATGTATGGACATCTGTGTGTTTACCCAACAAACTTTTTTTGTTCAGCAGTGTGTGATTTTGTGTGTCTTTCAGTGTCAGTGTGCACAACTACGTCTCGTTAGTCATAGTGTCGCTAACGGTAGGCAGCCTATTTATAGCTGAACCTGGAGAAACTGTTGCAACATTAATACAAGCACAAGGACCCACAACTGGAGTTGAAGTAACTTGAAAAATGCGATCAATTACTCATTATATATTACTGAAAGTTGGTCAGTAAGCCATTCATGAGCGCTCTCTTCAACTGTTTTGCTGTGCCGCACTTCTGACATTGAGTGTTGTGAGAGTTCATGCCTCTTCTCCCGTTGTCCTTTTAAAACAGTTGTCCTTGCGATGAGCGATTACGGCAAGAGATTGGATAATAAACGTATGTAAAAAGGCGCCCAATGAATTTTAGAGCAGATTGAAAGAGGTGATACACTTTCAACGAGTTGCGCAATAAAGGGAGTACTCCACACAAGATTGGTGCTCAGAGAAGAAAATTGGCAGAATTCATCAAATGTTCTGCGGGCATAAAACCTCGGCAGCAGCGCGTAGGGCCTTTAATGTGAAAAATAGCCCAGGGGCCTTGTGGAGTGTGTTTTATGTGGTTGGAGGGGTTAAAGGAGGCCTGTACATTGGTTCATGTAGAGATGTTGAGGGGATTGTCAGATTTCCCCAGTGGCATCCTTGCTCTCTCTCTCTCACTCTCTGTTTCATGTCATCGGAGCGTTGCTTGAGTCGCTGAGACAGTAGCGCTGACTGTCTGGGAGTGATTTATGCAGTCACGAGGGCTGCACTGTAGCAGACCTTGGCCCGTATTTTATTCTGACACTTATTATTGAAATGAGACATTTGGGTGTAAAGAGAAACCCAATCCGTTTTTTCACTGAGAGGATGAGGCAGCAGTCATGTTCACATCAAATCCCAGTCTTCCAGCATTTGGAAAGTCCTCAGGGAGAATTTAATTCCACTTCTTTACATTCTCACTTGTACATAGTCTTTTTTTATTTATGAAAATTCAGATTCAGTTTCACATGTTGAAAGACTGAATTGCAACAAGCTGAAGCGATAGTTGAAGCTGCAGTGCAGCTGTTCAGGTGGTTGTAGAAGAGACAGACAATAGCAGTCAGTCAGCAGTGTGTCCTCCGCTCTGTTGTTGCATTGAATTTGTGGGAGAAATAAACAAACAGTGTAGTACCTATTATTTTTGCTAAAAGATCAGTGCTTTTTTGCATTGACAATGTAACATTAGTTGTATTTGGAGCATTACTGAGGCCTGAATAGCCATAAATCATCAGTACAAAGGTTGAGCAAAAGTGCTTGCCTAGACATTTCTGTCATCTCTCTGCTGTCGCCTCCATAATACAAGGCACAGAATGCCAGGAGCTACTTTAAAACTCACAAATTTTAGGGAACATTATGACATGAAATATCCAGTCAGGCCTGCAAAACTGTGTTGTTTGCAGATAGAAGCATTTTAAATAAATAGTTCAACATTTTTGGAAATATGCTCATTTATATTGTTGATGATAGATTCCACCTTCATGTACACTAATCAGTCACTGACAAGTGAAGTATAGAATACTGATCATCTTGTTACAATGAAGTGTTCTGCTGGGAAACCTTGGAGTCCTGGCATTTATGTGGATGGTACTTTGACATGTACCCCCCACCCAACATGGCGACAGCCCTCCAAGTAGCAGTGGCATCATCCGGCAGGACAATGCACTCCACAATACTACAAAAACTGCTCAGTTACAGCTCAAGAAACTTCACAAAGAGCTCATGGGGTTGACCTGGCCTCCGAACTCCCCAGATCCCAATCTGACCGAACATCTGCAGGATGTGCCAGAACAATCCCAGTCCATGGAGTTCTTATCACGTAACTCACAGGAACCAAAAGATTCGCTACCAATGTGCCAGTGCCAGACACTACAGGACACACCCAGAGTTTATTCCCCAGATCGGAGCTGTTATGGCAGCACGAGGGGGACCTCTGCTATATTAGGCAGGTGGATATAATATTGTGGCTATTTGATGTATGTATGCTAATCATAAATTAGCTTATTTAGCATAAAGACTGTCAATAGAGAAAAGTGGCGAGCTTAAGGTTAGCAAAATCCACCAGAAGTTCACATATTAGTATGTTCTAAAGTGTAAAAACAAAAATAGTTTTACTGTATGCAGAAGACTTCTGTGTTCTATGTTGAGAAACACAGATGATTAGGTGAAAACTTCACATTAGGAGTAATACTGGTGCACCTTTTCACTTTGATAGAAGAAGAGTGGGTTTCACTCTATCAGCACACAGCTGAGACAATTGACAAGTGTCCTCTTCTGTCCCTAGACCACAAACCTAGAGGTGAGATTGACTAGACTTAAAATGTGCTCATCTACTGTACCTTCTCTTCTTCTTCATCCAGCACTATCACTATTACGGGGTTCAACAACATTTCATTGAACCCTTTTTAAGCAGGAATTTTAGCTTAAAATGTAGTTTTAAATTTTACTCAGCACAGAAACAGTTTTTTGTAACAAAAGATGTAACTCAATATTCTATTACACTAATAACACAACTGATTATGTTACCTGAATGCAATATTGTCGCAATGCACTGTTTTGCTTTGCCAATGCCTTTAGTGAACTGTAGTGTCAGAGAGAGAGAGAGAGAGAGAGAGAGAGAGAGAGAGAGAGGCAAAAGAGCTACAATCTTGTAAATCCAGGTATTTTACCAACTTGGAACCTGATCCATAATGAAACTGGCTATCAGAACCCTCCATCCACCGGTCTCCTCTAACTCTTTTATCTGAGGGCTCCACACAGCTGACTGGACCCTAATGAAGAGGGGTCATGTTGCCTTTTCCCCAAAGATGAGAAGATGGAACAGGCGTGTAATCGACGGCCGTAAGCGCTACACTCCCGGGGCTGGATGACCTACATGTTACACTTTCCCCATCTGCCTGCATACACTTAACACCCCACAGGCTGCCACTCAAACCAGCAGGTGACGGCGCGCAGGAGATACAGGCTGTGTGTAACAGAGGCTTACTGCATGTACAGATGTTAAGCACAACACCCAAGGTTACACAGTTAAACCTTGGGTGCTGCTCAAAACCTTGTTTACTTGTCAGCGTAGTTGAAGTAGAAAGGATGACCTTGCTTCATTCATTTCATTGCGCTTCCTGTTCGACCAGGATACGCACGGGGACAAACACTTTCTCCTTGTTCACAGCATAAACTCCATAAAATTGAAAACAAAAACATTTCATTAAAATTCAAAGTGCTACATGCAAGCCATAAAGCAATGTATGCAGTTAATTCAAAGGCATAAAAAAGCTAATGGACTATTAGAGTCTATTGCCTGAGGCTGCCTTTTCTCCTTGCAGAAGAAGTGCATCAATCACTTCTATCAGTAATCCCCTGCAAGCTGCCGCCAGTGTCTGTGCCTCCTGCCACAGAAACGGTCCCTCAGCAGAAGCAGCCTCAGATGTGGCTGAAGTTGACATGTTAACAGATAAACTGGCCGCACTTTCGCACCACTATCACTACATTCTGCCCCCAGTCTTTGGAAATATTGATGGGAGGCAGCAGTCGATGAGACAAAAGCAGTGACAGAGGAGACGCCTGAGGAGTCGAAGCTAAGCTGCTGCATGTTTGTTCTTCCTCGCTTTTCCTTTTACCTGGAGGATAAACGATAAGATGGGACACAGATGAGAGCACCTTCAGGATTATGCTCCGCTGTAGGCGACTACGAGCTCATAATTGTAACAAAAAAAAAAAAAAAACGACTTTTGCTGAAGTTTTCAAGTAAGTCTGCTTGTTTGTTAGTAACAGCTCAGAACAGCTTAAAGCGACGTGAGATATTTACTGAAGCGGACACTCAGCCGCGTCACAAGTACACAATTTTGGAACGTCATTTGTCAATATGGGACTCTGCCACAGAGAAAATGAAAGAAAAGAAAAGAAAAGTGGCTCCATCCTTTTGTTACACTCCACTAAGCTGCTTTACTGCGTTTGTTGTTGGAAAGCTGGTGGTCGTCTCGGGGGGCTCGGAATGAAAACACATTTCTTTTCTGGCTACAGCTGCCACATATCCATGTGCAAACAGCCAACAGATGTGTCTTGATTCCAGCTACTCCATCCCAGCGCCCATTTCCTTCTAACTTCACGTTTACCTGATCATCTCCTGTCCAAACTGTAGAGCAAATGATCTCTCATGAGTAATCACCGTTGTTTTGTTCTAGACCAATAAGATAATTCATGTTGACTCTGTGCGTATGGAGCAGTTTTAGCGATGAAGCACTTGCAGAGCTGCTTCGGGCTCCGTAAACACTACAGCTGCTAAATAATTTGTTGCAAGCAGATTTTGTTTACCAGCATGTGTTTATGAATGAATATGAATTTGCATACTTTGCATGCACACTTGAGAAAGATAGTGGACTACATTGAAATGTGTGATGAAACTTTTAACAGGCTGCAGCTTGTACTGAGCGTAGGCAGTCATAGTGGGGAAAAAGATAGTTCTTAAGATTAGGGAATTTAGCCGATTGCTAAAACTTACATTCAGCATTTAGGCATGCTGACTGGTGTTGCATTTTTGTAGAGGAAAAAGCTGGGCTAAGACAGATCTTCAGTATGCAAATATCTGAGAATATCTAGAAAGCTGCAGCCAGGACTGTAGAAACCCTTCCCATCTGTCAGATCCACACAACTAACACACTACTAACCAAGACAGTGTGTTTAGCTGGATAGCCATCAGTCAAGGGGACACAACAATGATGGCGAAGTCCCTCATGCAAGAGTTAAGACTACTTAATATTCTTGTGTTTATTAGGGATTAATTGTTCCATCTGGCTCTAATGAAAACCAGTGAAGAAAATAAAAAAACAACACTCCCTCCTTTTTATCCTGACGCGTTTTCTCGCCTCATTGTGGCTCGTAAGCGGTGAGGCTTGGAGGAGGAGCCTGGACTGGACAGTCAGTACCAGAGGGAGAGCTGGGAAATTTGATCATTTTTCTTCGGGTCTGTCATACGCCATAGGCTGCCTCATTTGTCTGCTCCAACTCCTTTGTTTCCACCCGGCTCACTGTTCTAGGATTAGGCTGCAGAGCGAGAGACCAGCAGCAAAAGAAGACAGAAAGAACGAGAAATACAGTCCAAGGAACTATATAAGCTAATTATTATAGTGCTTCATGTTTCTTTAATACAGTACTTAACTCTAATGTATGTGTTGCAGTATTTAATACATGCTGAGTGGCCAAAAAAACAGAATGAAAGCAGGTTTGGAGAGTGAGGCAAGGAGGGATGAGGGAGGATACACAACTGCACATTTCTTTTTCTTTTTTCTTTTTTGCTCCAAATTGCCCCGTGGTTCCACAGGAGTGATGTTGACCCAGTTTATCTCCCGCTCAGGTGATTAATGCAACATCGTTCCAAACAAAGGTCACATCAGGAGGCAGGGGAGCAGGCCAGAGCACAACAAGAGCTAAGGGAGTTATATATGGCTACTGTTATGGCTGAGAAAATAAGTTGTTTGTTTTTTGCAGGGCATCACTCAGTCCCTAGAGATATACATGGAGAAGGGAAAGAAAAAATAATAGAAGACACACTCAGACACTCATATACAGACACAAGAATGAGGTAGGAATGAGAGTAACACTCTACTGCTACTATAACAATTATTATACTATCATTATTATTACCCTATGAATATTTTTTTACATTTTATGTTGGCAGGTAATGATGTTAGCTATGTAGGTGTCAGATGGAATACATTAAAGTGGTGCTCCATTGATATTTACAAAGATTGTTTTCTTAAAGGTGCAATATGCAGGATTTTGAACATTAAGATAGCATCAAGATAACAGCAAACCTCTGTCTGCAATAAGGGGTGTTAATTAATAATTGTTAATCAATTAATTGCAGTTTTAATCGATAATCAAATATACTAACTGATGAGGAAGAGGACGAAGGACACGCATGTCAGAAAATGTATTGCAGATTAGTTGTAGTACCTGGTTGCACCATCAGGTGGAGCCTCTTACTATTTAATGACATGGAAGACTGCAGTTCACTTGCTGTGTCCAACACTGCTGCGACACGGGGGAGCCAGTCACTTGGACTGGATGTGCTGGCAGGCAGAGAGAATTTCGGGAGCTTAACTAGCTATGGGCCACCATGAGAGACACGATATGTTGCGGTTAATGGCGTCCAGCCAGTGCTAATATTAAATAAATAAATAAATGGTGACAGTTGGACAGCGTTCTTGTGGCTAATGAAATCGAGTTGATTATGCAGTTAATGTTAAGTGTTTGTGGTTAAAAAGGGCATCATCAGCATATGGACAAATATCCACTATTTCTTACAACATTTAACCGATTATTGACTGATAATGTGGCCAGCCTTCGGTTTAGAAAATCGTTTATCTTTTGCATTCATATCTGCTATGTAAAGACATAATGGAGTAATGACGTTTTTAAGCAGAGAATAAAATCACACTGTGCTACTCCACTGTGGAAACAGTAGCAGACACAAGAAGGAGAGACGGACATATATAATAGCCATTCAGTGTATTTTACAACGTCAGCGTGGTCTACTGGTTGTGGTTAGATTATGTTTTGTCGCCTCATTTGTAGACAACTCGTCTGGTTGTAAATGATAGTGAAAGGAGATGGGATGTGTCACCGATGTGTCTCTTTGTTTTGGTCTGAGATGCTGGTGCTCTAGCAACACCCAGTAGTTCTGACAAGTTGCTCACAGAACCTTTAATATATGTTTTCTGGTGCTTTCTAAAGTTTTTTTTTTTTTTTAAAGAACCCCTGATGATGTCAGTGAGAGAGTTGCATTATAAGAAGTGTTTTGTTTCTTCATAAAGTCTCTCTTTTGTGAATCTACAGACATTATAGAAGAGCAGTACTACTGGTGAGCAATGTTAAAAAAGCAATGTTAGGACACCAGCTGTGTAATCCTGAGTCTGTTTGTGTAACACAACATGGAAATAGAGACTAATTTGGTGATAACTTTAGATCGTCTTTGCTTTTCATTTGTTCACATAATAGAGTAGCGCCCACTGTGAGGGTTGGGTTCCCCTTAAAGGGTTGCAAAATCAATCAGATGAGTTAATAAATGATTAATGTCTGCAATGTTTTATCCCCTGATTTCTTTCATTTTTAGTCTATGTTAGGTGGACAGTTTTACCTTTGTCTGGTCTATAAAAATGATTCCACTTCAACAGTATGAGTATAACTTTTTTCATGCAGAAACTGTGAAAAATGCCAATTATTCTCTTTTTTTACATTTCATAGCCAAATAAATAATTAAGTAAAAATAAGAATAATTAGAAAGTAATCCTTTGCTGCTTCCTTATTCAGAAGCCAAAACAGCTGGGAACCTCCCTCAAATGGGACCTAATCAGGAAGTGTTAAGTGTAGCGATGTAGACATTTTTATTAGAGAAAATACAAAACCCATTCTGAGCCGGGCTTTATAGACGATTTGTGCTGTCAGGTCCTATCAATACCTCACTGCTGTTTAAAACATCTTGAATCATTTCCCAAAATACACTGTGTCAAATTCACTGAGATGTTTAACAGAACACGTATGAGTGAAAAATTAGTGTTGGGATATCAGGGGTTGAAAATATAAGCCTTCTCTGTAGGATTCCCTGGTGGTTTCTCTGTCTTTTAATGTTCATTTAGAGGCAGCACATACACTCCAGCCAGTTACTTGAAACTGTCGACAGCTCATGAATTTAGGTCATTTTGTTAGAGTCAGAACTAGGCTATGTGTTTTTATTTCTGCCACTATGCTAAGAGAGTTTGTAATTCAGGCCTTGAAACAGCTGATTTTCAGTTTCACAGCCTTCCACAGCTGACACTTGAGGATATAAATGCTTTTATAGTTATCCTTTTAACCAATTTCAGTTTGCTGTGTGAGCAAAAGGCTCCACTCCAAAGCCATATTTAAATAAAACAGTAGGTGTAATTGCGCTCCTGTGCCTACCTTATTTTCTTTTCTTATTTTTGCGGTTATCTAAATTATAATCTCTGGTTTCAGCGTTTATACCAAAGCGCATTCTCTGAGGTATTCCACAGCCGTGGTTTCTCGTCCAGAGAAATTACTGGTGCTAAATGAAGCAATGATTTTCTTTATATGTGCCAGCTGTAGTGCAAATGGTTTTCAATCTGCCAGAAAATCCAGTTCATTTTGTGGAGATGAGGTTGAAGATGGAATGAGTGAACAGGGGCCATTTGGGCTTTGATCAAACATTCTGATAATGTTGCATCAAACTGTGCTTTGTATGTATGTTTTCCAGCGTTGTATTCATGAAAATTTCTTTTTGATCATCTGTCGAGAGGACATTCAGGGAAAAATAAAGTAAAATTAAAATTTCTATCTGAATGCATCCATCCTCAGTACAACTGTAAAGTTATAGTAGCTATATGGGAGGATGGCCTTAAGGACACAACACTGTCTTTACAGAATATGTTGGATTTACAAAGACAAGACTATAAAAAAGGCAATGGTGGGATCTGATGCTTCTCAGTAAACCTTTAAGCCAATGAGGACATTCATGCCATTATTTGAACCACTTATTGTAACAAGGTGCACTTTAGTTTGTCAGCCTGGCTCTGCTCATGTAACCTGATGGTTTGTTGCACAGAACCAGTCGTCCTTGGAAACTGATAAGGGCAGACACTTTCAAAAATTACTTGGGAGGTGATTAGATGAACGATCTGTTGATCAGGGCATATCATGGGCTAACTTCACCTGTAGCCACCCCTAAAACACACCCACAAGTGCCAGTAGTTCCTCATAAGATGCCGATTTGTCCAAACCATTGTAGTTTGGCCACAAGCGCAAAGCTTGAAGTTGGGAAAAATGAACTATTATCTTGCGAATCTCATGAGAGTCTAGCTGCCTTGCAAGGTAACTTCTCATGTGATGATCTGGAACAAATGCAGGGAAGTGTGACACTGATTTTGAGTTCACAACCCTGCTGTCAGGGTCTAATGAACATCGGCACACAAAAAAGGCTCAGTCCTCCAGCTTTCACTTTGTCTAAAAAGCACAGAAGATAGAAAACTCCAAACACTGAGGTTTAGTAGAACTAGCTCGATTATGTCAATTCCACTACTGCAGCTCTGCTTCCATGAAATGTTTCTGTAGCAAAAGTCACAAAAAGGCACAAAAGGCTAAATAAAACACAGTTTTCTCACTGTAGACAAAATACTTACCATTTCTCCCTGTCATCCTCAGGTGAATGGGAAGGAATTGTCCAAGTCCAGCCATGATGAGACAGTGGAGGCCTTTCGCGCTGCCAAGGACCCCGTCGTGGTGCAGGTCATCAGGCGGACCCCCAGCGGCCGCCCCCATGGCCCCCCTCAGGAAATCCATGTGGTGGATGTGTGCACGCAGACCGACATCACCTTTGAACACATCATGGCGCTGGCAAAGCTCCGGCCTTCAACCCCTCCTGTGCCTGACGTCTGTCCCTTCCTGCTCTCTGACAGGTGAGAACAACAGGAAATAGTTGTTTGTTTAACATGTCTGCAAGTCCTTTTAGTCCCTTGTATTCCTTGTGTTACATCAACAAAGTCACTATCGTAGCCCAATGAAACATGATAAATAGTGATCAAAAACAGAAAATACAGTTTTAAGCAGATCAGTGATTTCATATAATTTCTTACTTTCTTATTTAATTTTGTGATATAATTAGACAGATTTCGGTTCGCTGCCACCGAGAAAACACAGAGTTTGTTGTTGTGTCCTTGTTTTGACTTTGGCTGGTAATTAAGAAGGAGAAAAAAAAGTAAGTAGTGAGAAATGTTATTGAGCTATGAAGCAGAAATATCAGTGTTTGCAGGATTAGCATTATAAGTATTAAGGACGCCTGTGAAATATAAATGAACTGTGTAACCAGCTGCATAGTTTTCTGACAAATATAGATTTGTTTGATGAATGAGCTTTCTCAGTGTCCTTCATGTCCTCTTTCACCAATAGGACACACCTAATGAAAAACAAAAGGCAAATAAAGAACAGGCTTAAGTGGTACTAATTGGCCATTAATACTGAATGTATGTGTGAAGTGCGCTAATGCATCAATAAGTAGTTGGGAAAGAAAAACTGAGAATCAATATTAAAAAATCCTATTCCACCAAAAATGTTGACACATATTTAACATACTAACGCTGAACACGTGAACCTTCCAACCTCTCAAGTCAATTACATTTGTCTCCTATAGCACTTGATCACAAGGGGGATAGTTGCTGCTGAGTGACAGATGCAAAGCAGCATTACTAGATAAGTCAATACTCAGAGTTTGCCTATTGAATCAGGTTTTTCTGCTCAGTATGAAGCTCTCTGTTTGTTAACTGTCCTTTACAATTTTTACTTTCTGAATGATGCTGCGCTACCTTTTATATTTCCCCCATCTGCTTAAAAAACATGCAGTGAACTCGACTGTCAGATATGTTTGTTTGACTTGCATGCCTATACATTTTTTTGAGATTAAAAGAAGAAGACTGTCACTTTGTGTGCAACGACACACATGTGGTGTAATCACTAGAACTCTAATCATATCTCAGCTGAATGCCGTATACGTCAAATCCAAGTTTATTTTTATTGTTTATGTGAGACGAAAGCATAAAAATGAAAAGATCTTCAGAGTTTAAAGTATCAACAAGAGGTTTTCCTGGGAAACAACAAAGGAAACATGGTTTGTTATTTCATCTCGTGGCATTTTAGTTTATATTTTGTTCTTCCCAGAGGAGAAGTAAACTGTGAACAAGAAAAGTTTTGCATAAAGGAATATCTGGGTTTCACCTCTGGGGAGCGGAACAATAACAGTGCAGGAGCTTTATAGCACAGAACTGGGAAATCAGGACCATCTTGGTGTTTGGTACAGTAGATAATTAATTCCAATAACAATAAGCATTGTAAATTCTGTATTTGTTGTCATTTGCAATTGGACAGTTGGTCATTATTACAAACACCTTTAAAAAAGTGTTGTTATTTTCAGTGTTGCACATTAGTTACAAAGAACTACACATGGCCGGATCAAACTCATTACACACATGTATAAATGTCTATAAATATATATCTGTCACCATACATATCCCCACAGGGACTTCTTGCCATAATTGGAGCTGCTTCTTGTATCCATTTTCTCATGGAGGGTTTACAAGGTAATTAAAGGAAATGGGCTAATAAAAAACTAGGCAACACTAAGCAACGTATACTTACAGCCCCAGGCCGGGTCCAAATGTAATCAATGTGTTCCATAAAACTCACATTTTCTTCTCTACATCCGAGATCAGGTGCACAACCCAATATACTGCAGTTTTTATAGATATAAGAAATGTTGGCATCTCATATTTGAGGCAAGATTGTAAATGTGTAATTGTGTTCTTTTGCGCAGACTGCCGAATGTTGTTATTCGAGTAATATTGAGGCATCAAGCATTCTGACATTTACAAGTCTGTTTTTTTTTGTGGTTTTTTTATCACCGAAAGGTTGTTTTGAGACAGTTTTATAGTGCTGGGTAATCTGAGAGTCAGGCAGCCCCTGAACGCATCACTCAACATGTTCAACACAGTGTCTTTTTGAAGTTTTTGTCCACCATGATTATCTTGTGTGGCACCGAAGCTGCTCATCTTGTTAGGCCCTCACAATGCTGTTTTGTTCAGTGACTGAGGGAGGCATAATAGAATTACACTGTACAATGTGGGGGGCTTTGTCTGTCAAGAGCAGGAAGCAAATTACAGTATGTGGATATGCTGTTATTAACAAGGGGCTGCACTTTTATCACATACACACACACTCCAGCGGCAGTTAAAGCCCTTGACAAATCCTTTATTCTTCAGATTCCAGAAAAGACAAAAGCGACAAAACCCTGTCACTTTGAGATTTTGAACGGTTTGAAAGAAGATGATGAAAAGTATCTTTCTTACGACCAAATCTCCGCCTCTTTCTGCTTCCCTGTCTGTCTTTCCTCCTCTTTCTTCCTCTATCTGTCTCTCCTGACAGCTGTCATTCTCTTCACACAATGGACCAGGATTACTATGAAGGGACAGACTACTTCTCCCCTGTTCCAGTTGATGGAGAGAGGGCAGAGGAGTTTGAATACGAGGTAAGAATTACACTTGATATCACTATTAATCAACAGCTGATGACTGTATAATATAAAACAGACATAACCACCATGGTGTCACCCATTGGTTTGTGGACAAATGTTTTTAAACCTGAGTTTGGCATTTGGCCATCGCCATCTTGGTCATTTTGAAGACAAGTGTAGGGTGGATCGACTGAGAATTTAGGACACAACACACATCCATACGTTAGCAACTTGTTAATCACAAAGTAGCATATCCTGCTTTATTGTCTGTTTTATTCTAACATCATGCTGTATGCCAAAAGTTTTAAAACTAGCGACTGAGACCATAAACTCATTAGGAAAATGTTTACTGAGATAACAAATCAAATGAGAAGTAGGGTCATTTTCTTATACATTTCTGAACAATCGGACTTCTTATCAGACAAGTTGCTCCCTGCTGGTCAATACTGAGAATGCAGGTTGAAGTCACTTTTGCATTGGCTTTGCTTTTCACAACCAGAGGCTATGATCTTTTACCTACAATGTGTGCCAGAGTCTGACAGATTGATTCATCAGCATGGCCTACATTATGTTGGCAGGTAACTAACAGAAAATTGCAGTATAGAAAGGCCACACATTAAAAAAAACAACAAGAAGAGTGTTGCCATTACAAGGTTTGTATACCCCAAAACACTGGGAAAATTATTTTTCACGTGTAAAAGTCTGTACATACAGTATCACACACTGACCACCTCAGCCAAAAAGTTGTAGTCTTTATTATTATTGATATTTAAAACCACTCACAAGTCCACTATTACTGGGGTTTTACTGCTAAAAAACAAGCTAAGTGCTGAGAATTCCCAAAACTTCATATTTAATGCCGCTCAATAATTGGTGGAGGGGTGCAAACAGTACTTGACTCTATGGAAAGGTCCCGGGGGGATAGTAGAGACAGATAATCAGCCACACTGCAGACGGCTCGAAAAATATGCCTTGCTTCCATTGGAAATGATATGCATCCATGTTTTTGTTTTTTTCCCCCAACAAGGTGAACAGAGAAAGTAGAAAACTTCCAAACAGCTGCAGTGTTGCCTAGGATTTGCTAATTGTTTTCATAACTCTGGAAGAAACACCTAGCAAGGTGGTTGACTCTGAGCTCGATCAAACCCAATTAAAGTGAGTTGTGTGTGGCAGGTGCTAGTGAGAAAAAAAAAAAAAAAGAGATAGAAACACATTGCTTCGCTTCTGCGTCTTTACTGGAGTGTAAGTAATGGGATCAGTAGTAAAGGTGATGTTTCTAAGGCTGTTGGTCTCTGACACATGCAGACAAACATACCGATACATGGATTCCACCGTGACAGGAGGAGATAAACAGAATCTGTTCTGCTCTTCATTTTGGTCCGATATTCTTTATTTCCGAGTCATTGAAGTGCGAGAATATATCGCGCAGACAGGCCTGATGTATGATGATTGCTCACCCCTCCTTCTTCTTATTTGTTTCATTTGAATTTGTTCTGAATGCTTCCACCCACTGAGCTTAAGCTGTTTCTTCACATCCTAAAGAGATTTGTGCACCCACTTGGATCGTAGAGGCCCCAGTGTCAAATCAGAACAAATATAATATATTTAGAGCATCTCTTTATGCCTCATTGCTATTAGCAAATCCTATTATTCTGTGTATGCTTTGCAGCCTGCACCAGATTTTTTTATATATTTCATGCTCAGGGAGTTTTATACCACCCTAATGCTGTCCCACTTACTGTATGTCAACTGAAAAACGCTGTGAGGGGGATACAGGCAGAAGCTGAAAAGCCACTTTCAGAGTCGACCTGATCCCTCACTCCCTGCTGACGGAGAGAAATAAGAGTGAAGGAAAGACAGATCTTTAAATTACCTTTCTTCGATGAAAAGGCACAGTAGGAGAGAACAGTTTGCCATCATATAACAGCGAATACATTTAAACCTAATTCACCTTCTTAACACACCAGAACATTGATGTTGACGAGGCGGAGAGATGGCTACTAAAGCACACATTCACAGTATGCTATACATCTGATAACTGTACGGATTATTGTTACAGTCAGCTTGAAGTTTGAGTTTTGACTTCATAGATTAATGACCAGAGGGTCCACCACATACATACATCTGCATCTGTTGTCTTAACTGTATTCACTGAACTGCTGTTTTTACAAACACCTGTAGAGTTCTTCATCACCGGCGCTGTGTTTACATGCATTTACAGCTTGCCTAATCAATACTTTTATATTAACAATCAGTCAAGTGACTATGTATCAAGTGGAGGTGTTGCTTTTAGTAATGAACCCTCAGAGAATTATTACCCGTAATTGTCTTGGTTTTACAGCTGCTGCTTTAGCAAGCAATCAGTAAGAGAACAGCTCTGCATTAAAACAGTGTAAGAGGCTGTGTTGGTATGGGCATGTTGGCTGAATTACAATCCAAGAAGACCGGCTGAGTAAGGAGCTTATCAGACACTAAAACGTTACAGTGCTGTTTTATATTACTGCTAAATACTGCTTTGGAAAGTTAACACGGCTGCAACTGTTTAGCTTCTCGTTATGTCAGCTAAGACCTGAACAGTAGAGATACATTCATAAAGAATGAGGGCTGGTGCACGTATTACAATGGCCTTGTTACATAATCCAAGGCTCATAGATGAACATGGGGAGTGAAGGCTTGATGTATATGCGGCTATGTAGCTACAGAGTGCCCATGCTGACCCCTACCAACAGCACCTACAATGAGCGTGTGAATGTCAGACCTGCACCAGGGAGCAAAGAAAGGTAGCCTGTTCTGATAAATCATGTGTGTGTCATTTAGAGATGGAGCAGGATGCACTATGGGAAGAAAGCAAACTGACAAAGGCAGTGTGATGCTCTGGACAATGTTCTGCTGGGAAACCAAGGGTCCTGGCTTTGATGTGGATGTTACTTTGACACGTAGCACCCACCTAATGTTGTTTCAGACCACGTACACCCTTTCAAAGCAGCAGTATTCCCTGATGACAGTGGCCCCTTTCAGCAGGATAATGCACCCTGTCACACTGCAAAAATAGTTCAGAAATGGTTGGAGGAACATGACAAAGTTCAAGGTGTTGCCTTGGCCTCCAAATTCCCCAGATCTCAATCTGTTGGCGTATCTGACAAAACAAGTCCAATGCCTGGAGGCCCCACCTCACAACATCCAGGACTTCAAAGATCTGCTGCTAATGTCTTAGTGCCTGATACAACAAGACACCTGCAGAGGTCTTGTTGAGTACATGCCTCGAAGGGTCAGAGCTGTTTTGGCAGCACAATGATGACCTACACAATATTAGGCAGATAGTTTTTAAGATTGTGGCTGAGTAACACAAATGCATTAACTGGGGTTTTACAACAGCACGTTCATAAAAGCCTGAAGACTGAAAGAGAATTGCTATCTTTTCTATTTAGCTTGATAAAAAAAGAAACAGCATGTTTGCATCTAAAGTAATGAAATCCAGGTCAGTCTGAATATAATGTAAACAGACTGAAAAGTAGCTTCTACACATCTGTGATAGGATATTCTCTGGAAAGGTTAGACACATTCTCTTTTCACTACAAAGCCCTCTGTAGTTAAAATAAACCAGCACTGATCCAAAATATGGTCAGTGGTAGAGAGTAGAGAAATCTGATTACTGACTGGTTTAAAGTGACCAACTGATTAGCTAAATTAAACTAATTCTCCAATTCCCTTCTAAAAGCCAATTGCTCTGCACTGTATACTGTCTTTCCTTAATTAGTACTTGCTCAAAGTTTAGCTATCTCAAAAACCTTGAGGTGGGACTTAAATAAATCCTTCTTCATGTAATAAGAGGAAAAAGAGGGCTCTTGGAGTGAAAGTATCCAGTATGTAGCTCTAGATTTATTGTATATTCTGTAGACTGCCAGTTTGCAGACTTCTGGCCTACAGTCTGTAGCATCTTTGTGCTCTCTGATGTCTGCTTGTTTGGATTGATGCAACATGCAGGACATGTCTCATAGCTAGAATTTCACACAGAAACATCATACATTTCCCAGGATTAGTTTCGGTGACTTTTGAGGAAGTGAACTACACTCCAAGCTCAGAGATAGTCCTCCCTCTCTTTCTGCCTAGTGGTAGCCATCCATGCATTTGCCACTGCTTTTTCAATTACAGGTAATCAAAGGCGCGATTATTATGACAGCATCCAATGCTTTGATGGTGGGCGGCAATCTTCCCCTTAATCACGCCATCGCAGTCATTAATTTACTGTCAGCCCTCGTCCATGTGCCAAGCTGCAATCTCCTGCCTGAGAGGCAAAGAGCTCGCCTGGAAAACAGAGACCAAAAAAAATATCAAAAGGCAGAGGAGAGACAGAGATTGGGGAGTGTGTTTGATGGTTCGGGAGACAACCCTCCTTTTACTGAGGCATCTGAGTGAGTGGGTGTTTTTTTTTTTTTTTTTTTTGTATGCAATATTGTCTTAAAACAAGAAAGAAAAAGAACATCTGATAAAGAAAAAAGGTCACATCGTTAAACACACACAATTGATGCTCCATCCAACATGTAGTAATTGCAGCAATCTATTCTCTCTGATCATTTCGGGTTTCCAGCACTATATATAGCCGTTAATTAGTCAGAAGTAACTTTAGGCTTGTTTCACGGAGCCTCATAGGGATGATGCATTACCTGCTCACACCTCTGCTTTGCCTCAGTCTCTGCAATTAATTTGCGTGGTTTATTTTAGACAGATGTCTCCGAGACATTGCTAGTGATTTCAATATTTCCCACAGATATCCCACAACTTCACACATCATATTAGCATGCGAGATGTGCGCTGTCTCTGTAGCTCCCATTACCTCCATGACTGCTTCGTTGCATCGAGAGGTGTGCCGCTTTAATAATGTCTCTACCAACAATAACGACGGTAGCTCATTAGAAACACATTCAATATCGTTAATGACTGATTTCTGCAGCTTACTTTGTTCAGGCAGTCGGCACCAAAGCCTCCCTCTTTCACGTTATTTTCTTACACATCAGCGGGGATTCAAAGTTGTCATCGCTTCTGAGGCAGTCAATTAAAGATCTGAGCTCCCCATCAGGTGGAGGCTGTTGAAAAAGATAAAACGACAAAGCTCAGATGATTCAGTTCTTTTTAAGCCCTTTTTTCTCTGTGCAAATGTGCGTGCTCTGTTGGGTATACTCGTATGTGCAAGCAGAGGGTTTGTGCAGGAATTACCTTGGTGTGTATGAGTGTGTGTAGCTCGGCAGCAGCAGCAAGCCCCAGGTCCAAAAACACCTCAATGATCTGTCAATGTGTGTGTGAAAAGCCAAAGTACAGACGTGTAGGAAGAAATGAGTGACAGGGGAGAAGGAGAAAATGGGAATTCAGCCTAAAAGTGTGTTTGGGTGTGTATGTGAGGAAGGGGGGGGGGTCATAAACAGCTTAGGAGGGGCAGCCAGAGGCACTAGGGATTGGTCTTTTTATTTCCGTCATCTCATCCCAGCATGGTCAGACATCCCCCCCGCCACCTCCTTCCTAAAGCCCCGCCACATCTGACACATGTAACCAGCCAACCCGCACTTGTCACGGAGGAAATGAATCTCTCTGTTTCTGTGTGAGACCCCTGTGAGCCCCACCAGAGCCCTCGCCGCCACCTCATTTCTCGCTGCCCCCTCCATCCTCCTCTCCACTCAACCACCTCGCTCCTGCTGCTGAGAGACGGCGTGTTTCTGTTCTAATGAAGACCTTGGGAGGAGAGGCCATTTCACACTTGATTCCCTCCAACACCCTTGATATGTTTCAGCATTTGGAGATGGAGCACAGGCTCTTGCTGTTTGGTGTTTGGTTGCACCTTCTTTGTGGGAAACTGAGTGTGTGACGCTGAAGCAAAGAGTCTTGTGTATATTAACTAGCTGGAAGCTTGGGGGGAAAACACACCAAAACCCATAGATATAGAATGAAGGAGACTTCTCGTTGTGATTAATGAAGTCTCATTTCTTATGCTTTGCATTTATGAACTTACACAAGGGTACTACACTATATTTCAAGAGGCTTGTGGGAAATTTGACAACCGCTGATTTGTTAGTCAATAGCTTGTTGATCTCTCCCTACAGGAAGACAAGGAATACTTCAGTGCTAGAGCAAATATGTATTTCTGATAGCATTAGCATAATTATAGTTTATTTATAGTCTAATATTCTATAACTTGGCAACAACTTGAAAAGAAAAACACTTGAGGTCCTCTGACATTTATCAAAGCCCCTCCGATCACACTCTCCAAGCTGAGAATGTCTTTCATGATCAAACACTTTGAAACCCAGAAAACCTTGGATGGGAGTTGGCAATAAATGTCTCAAAAACAAGCAGGAGTTTTGCGCTGGAACTTAAATAACCTGGTTGTTTGATCTTCAGTAGAGGGCCTCCTTCGTGTTTGTGAAGCCATTGAAGCCATTGTTGTGCATCGGAAATGCTAGATGTGTAGGATATGTTTGGATTAGTTTCTGTTTGTTCTTTAAAGGTTACAGTAGTATTCTGTGTCAGCAATACAAAATTATAACAAGGTAACTTTTGCAGCTCTTCTGAAGCTTTCAGTCATATCACTCGATCTCTATCTCAGCAGATGGAGTCTTGGTTTTACATTTTTGTATTTTCTTTTATCTACATAGGAGGTAGAACTGTGTCGACTCAGCAGCCAGGAGAAGTTGGGGCTGACTCTGTGCTACAGGACGGATGAAGAAGAGGATGTGGCCATCTATGTTAGCGAGGTGAGTAGATGACTTCCCCTTTAAGATATTAGACTTGAATGACTGGAGTTGAGATGATTTATTTCCTTCATACAAGACAGTGTTACATCTTCCAATTTAGTTTGCCATGAAGAAGCACTGATACCTCTCTAAATGTCTGAAATCCTTCTCTATGTATTATATAGTGGTCTACATTTATTATTTTGAGTGCATAATTTTATCCACTATGTAGTGCCCTCAAAAGTATAATAAATACAGTATACAAAATAGAGCTCCTGCAGCATGAACACTACTTTCTGCTAACAATTGCACAATTCAAAACACTGTATTTCCACTGATACTAAAGTGACCATTGTGCCACTCAAAAGCAGATGCATACATTATAAATTGATGAGTCAGTGTCCAGAATTTCAATTTACTGCACACTGTTAAAGAAACGTGAGTAAAATTGAGCATCCATTACACCGATCAGCCACAGCATCATGACCACTGACAGGTGAAGTGAATAACATTGATCATATTGGTACTATGTGGTGTTCTGCTGGAAAACCTTGGATTTTGCCATCCGTGTTGATGAGACTTAGACACCCAAATAAACATCGTCCCAGAACAAGCACACTCCCTCATACAAATGGCAATCCCAAATGTCACTGGCCTACCCCGACAGGAAAATGCACCCCACCACATGGCAAAAACATCAACCAATCAGGAACATCTTGAGGAACATGACAATGGCCCGAGATGTTGATTTGACCTCCAAACTTCCTAGACCCCATTCTGATCAAGCATCAACAGAATGCAGTGGAACAAGTTTGATTGACAGAGGCCCCACTGCACAAGCCAGAGTACCCAAAGGATCCACTGCCAACGTCCTGGTACCAGACCCCATAGGACACCCTGAGAGGTCCTCTTGTCCATGCCCAATGGTTCAGAGCATTTTTGACCACATAAGGGGGACCAACACAATATTAGGCAGGT
>OMNN01040550.1:0-13011 GCA_900302755.1 Chromis chromis | reverse complement strand
GGTAGGTAGGTAGGTAGGTAGGTAGGTAGGTAGGTAGGTAGGTACTTTATTGATCCCGAGGGAAATTTAAGAAGTTAGCGTTTATTAATCTTGATCATTAAAATATATTGTGTTTTTTCTTAACAGTAATTTAGGAGAAGATCTGACCATTGCTCAACCCTTTGAAGAGACAAATACATAGACACACACATACACAGCACTACCTGTCGTATCTGTTTGAATGCCTCAGGGTCGAAGTTGGAGAAGATGTTGCAGTCAGGCTGAGAGAAAATCTGGAAGGCCACAGCACAGTGGTGGTTTTCTAGAGGGGAGATGTCATTGTAACGAACCGCCAGCTCCGTTCTGGCATTGATCTGGTACCTGAAAGAGAGAGAGAGAGAGCAAGGCAAGAATAATCAATCCATCTATCCATCCATCCATCCAGACGCACAGGGAAGGACATGAGGAGACAGGAGGGTAAGGAGGGAAACGGAGATATGGAGGAAGTGGAAAGATGACAACACAAAAGAGGAGAGATACAGAGAAGGAAAGAAGAGACAGAAGGAACAGAGTAACATTCACAGAATGGATGAAAGAAAGAAAGGACTGGATGAAATGTGAAAAAGAAAGGAATGAGTAGTAGAAAAACAGGTCAGGACTAACAATGCAGAGGGACAGATGAAGGCACGAGAAGAGAACAAAACAGATGCAATGTGCTACTGCATTCTGTGTAGATGTTTTGATGTCTTACGTGTTATTGAACCCGGGGTGATCGAGGTCATGACACACAGCAGCTGTCATAAGAATCAGAATGTCCACCTGAGTGAACTTCTCCTAAAAATGGACACACACACACACACACACACACACACACACACACACACACACACACACACACACACACACACACACACACCGTTTACTAATGTAGCCTTTTACTAAAACATTGTGTCCATATGTCCACTAGTGTGTGTGTAATTGCATTTTCCACCCTCGAACTGCCACACAGCATACGCGCGTGTGAGTGTTGTGTGTGACCTTGTTAGCACATCACTGGTGATGTTTTATAATCACTCATTAGGCCTGTGATAATTAATTCTCTAGTGAATTGTTGTCCCTGATGACAGAGAGGAGACAGATGAGAGGGAGGCTTTCTGAGAAGAAAGCTCCATCCCCTTTTTTCATTGCATTTTCAGACACAGGTCGCCCCTGCATGACACCCCCATTGTCCTCATTATCATCCTTTCCACCTGATCTTCTCCAGTCCCACATTGTCTTTGTTTTTTCACCGCACAGCGTTTCCCCTCTACCCCTTCCATGGCAACTCCAGGATAGCTGCATGTCATTTTTATCATCATTTTAATTAATACCTTATTTGATTTAAAGTAGGAGGGTTGCGGTATACCCGTACTGATGGTAACCATGATTTTTAAAAGGTTCAGTTAGACTCACACACACTGTCTAACTATACATTTATTGGTGCAACGTTTTGGTGCTAGACCTTCATCAGGCAAAAAGTCTAGACTATTGTATCTAGCTGTATCTTTGCAGGTTAAACAGTGTGCAGGAGTCTGTTTGAACCTTTTGGATACGCTCGTCGTTTTAGTGTCATTGTGTCTCTACAATAATAAATGTAATGCATCAAAGCAGTACAACACAATTTCAAGACAGTGGGGGGCAATTTGTATATAGTTATGACAATGAAGCTGATTAAGGAATATCTTTGTGTTGAAATGTTGGTGGTGGTCTTAAAACATTAAGGGGCTCATGCAAGAACTCATATTATACTACTACTATCATCATTATTGACTTTAGAAGGGTCAGCAAGCATCGTCATCACACACTGCTGACCAATGATGGCACCACTGTGGAGAAGGTCAGCAACGTGAAGTTCCTGGGCGTGTACCTGGAGAATGACTAGACCTCCACCACCAACCCCTCGGCCATCGTGAAGAAAGTCCAACTGTGACTCCACCACTCTACAAACTCAGAAAGACAGGCCTCTACTGGGGCACCATTCAAAGCATTCCCACCTACAGCCTCATGACCTGGTATGGTAACAGCATTATCTGGTCAACTTGACTAGATAGTGAAAACAGCCAGTAAGATTGTTAGTGCCCCTCTCCTCTTCTTGGCGGAGATTTTTCAACAGTGATGCATCAGCAGAGCTTCTACAATAATCAAAGACCCTCATCACTCATCTCACTGTCTGTTTTCCTCCTGCCTTCAGGTATTCAATTCAGTTTATTTGTATAGCCCAATATCACAACAGAGTTGTCTAACAGTGCTTTACAGAGCTCAATGAATTGATAAACACACAAGAAATGTTGTAAGTAAACAAACAGTCTAAATAAGAGTCCAACAGTCGATGAGGCCAATGGATCAGGTAGGAGGAACAGAAGCATCTGTGACAAATCCAGCAGGATTCAGAACAACTTTTTTGCACAAGCTGCCAGGATCATAAATGGACTGTGTCCTCTCCCACTAATATGCCCACAACACACCCATGCACCCTCTAACCCCCATATCAGCACGGCCAAGTAATTATGCTCTGTTGTCTTTTGCTCTGGTTTAACCTGCTTTTCCCTCTGCCCTCTTTTTCCCTCTAGTTCTCCTATCTTCTCCCTGCCTGAACCGCATGTCTCACGCTGCTACCCTCCGACACACTCACTACCAGCACGGACCTTGGCTCGTCTCTGGACCCCCATTCCTTGGATCTGCAGTCTCGTGTTCCAGCCTAGAACCCCTAAGTGAACCCACTGCTCCCACGTTCTCCGCGCACAGCAAATCTAAAATAAAATCCAAGCTGAACTGTAAATAAGATAAACAGATAACAATTTATTTTGTCCCATTTGCAATGCAACTCAGTGAGTGACAGGTGACAACAAGCGGTAACTTCAGTAAAGCAATGACGCAATGATGCGGTTCACATGTATTTTCTTACGCAGCCAATCAGTGTCATTAACAGTGCTCTATGCGTACGTGCCGCTGTTTTGCAGGTTAGCATATAGCTGATGGTGCAACAGAGTTAAAAATGTTGCATGCTTCTAACCCCTTATTACGGCGAAATGAACGGGCAGTGGCATATCCACTCACCAAGCCAAAGTAAAAAAAGAAATGCGGTTCTTTTAAGATGGAATGGCTGTTGGAGTATGTGTGAACAGAAGAACAAGAGGTGAAACTGGGTGAGATGTTTTCATTTCGAGTGAGAAAGGGCTGGTCTGCAAAACATGCTGCGAAGCTAAAGTAGAAAGCGAGTTTTTGGAGGGAAAAGTGTGGACTGAATGGAAGTTGGACTACCTCAAATGTCACATTCAGCAGAAAAGTAATTTGATTGTTGTTGGAATTGTACGAAAACGCACGATGGGAATGGGGATCGGTACATTATTGCAGGAGAGCGCTAAAGATCAAGAGAAGAGGAATGAGCTGTCACACAAAAAGAAATACGCAAGTTAAAGTTCTCATCAACAATATTCTGCTCGCCATCAAAATGAATGCATCAGTGCTGTTGGTTCAACAAATCCAAGATCACATGGTAAAGTATACCAGAAAGCTGGCAAAGCAAAAATTATGCCACTGAATTTTTGAACTCAATCAATTAGAATGAGACAATGTGCAATGTTAAAAATGCACCCTGGCATACCCTGATAGCAGATGAGAGCACAGACATAACAGTGCACACAATGCTAGTCCTATATATTAAATACAGGGAGGAATATGACGTCAACTATAAAACTGTGTTCAGCGGCATCATCCAGCTGACAGCATGCACTGTTCACGATATTGTGCAGGCAAATACTCAGTTTTACTAGGGTGACCAAACGTCCTGTTTTCCCAGGACATGTCCTGTTTTCACGTCCTGGCCGTCCGTCCTTTCTTTTATAAAATGATGAAAAAGTCTGGATTTTCATTGATTTCAATTGTGCCCGTGTTGGTAAACAGAACACAAAGTGACCTCTGATGGTGTCTCAGTAATGCTAGGAAAGCACAACGGAGTTGCAGCTTTATTAAAGTGGCAAATACCACACCTAACGGAACAACATCACTTGGCCCATAGAGAGGATTTGGGCATTGATGATGCCTGGAAAGATGTGCCTTTGATGCGAGATGTGGAAACTCGTCTTAGAACCGTATATTCCACTTTCTCTGGCTCCACTGTAAAGAGGGGCAAAATGGACGACTTAGCAAAGCTTCTCGATGAGGATACACTGCCATTCAGGCCTCTGAACGAAGTGTGATGGCTGTTGTGGCAAAAAGCTGTGAATGCTGTTCTGAGGAACTACACTGTGCTTGAAGAATACTGCAAGAGAGAATCCAGTGATAACAGAGATCCAGTGGCAAATTACTGCTACAAAAAGCTGGTTGATTCAAAGTTCAAGGTTACTTTCACTGATCTGGGAGATGTTTTGGGCAAGCTGGGACAACTCTGCCTTTCTTTTCAAAGACGCAACATGACTGTGATGGAAGAACACTGCTTTGCAAGAGCAAAGATTGAGACATTGTGTTCCCAATACTTGAAGGATGAGAAGGATGTTCAGTGGAGTGACCGTGTCAAAGAGGTGATGAGGACCTCATCAGCTGATGGCAGAAATACCGGTGAGATTGCTCTTTTTATTTGTAACTCTGTGATCACTTAGATGCTCGTTTTCCAGAGGATGTATTAAAGGAGTGGTCTGCATTTGACATCGAAGCATTGAGCTCAGACATCAGTTTTGAGTATGGAT
The DNA here is from genome assembly GCA_900302755.1 of Chromis chromis. Classification (NCBI taxonomy): domain Eukaryota; kingdom Metazoa; phylum Chordata; class Actinopteri; family Pomacentridae; genus Chromis; species Chromis chromis. The sequence continues at coordinate 8,308 of OMNN01040550.1, read as the reverse complement.
CAACAGACATTGCTACACTGGCAAAGAAGTATGAGGCCATTCTCCACCAAGTACACAGTGAAGCAAAAACCTAAACAAGGGTCAATCAGCACATCCTCAGATATGGTGGCTGCAGCACTTTGATGTGAGCTCACAGCTTGTGGATATTTGAGCTACATTTCAAGCATCCTGTGTAGATTGCGAAAGAGGCTTTAGTTTAATGAATCATATCAAAACAGCATCCAGAAATCATCTTGAAGTGGCATATTTGGACCAGCTGATGCGCATAAAGTCAAAGCAAGAAGCAGCGGGTCCATCAACCTGGACTTGGAAAGTCTACAACCACTGGAGAAGTGACAAGGACAGACAGGAAAAATAAGGTGAAATTTAAGTCCCTGATCAGATTTGTGCTTATTCTAGTTTCATTTATTAAGAATTTTCATTTACGGATATTAATCATTAAATGCTGTTACTAGATCATGAGTACTAGAAATGCTAATAAAAAACTGTGTAATGATATATTTTACAGACAAAGGAGTTACAGGAATTTACACTGTATCACATGCTTGTGCAACAGCACACATCTCATTGTGCAAAATGTGAATGTTTTAATGTGAACAAAATTTGATCTCTGAAAGGTGTACATGTCTCAATTCTTCCGGAGCAGGCCCCTCATCCTGACACACGACATACTACACAGCTAATGAAAAACAAGATTTTTGTCTTTTTCATTGTAAGTGGGCCAAATCACTTATATTAAAAGTAATGTAGCGGAAAATACTGCTGTAATTTGATTCTTATAATAAGCCATGTAACTTGTTATGATCTCAGGTTTTGGACAGGTGTGATACTGGTGTGGCCACAATGTGCACGTCTGATGTTGCTCACAGTGGTCAACAGAATTCTCAGGGAGTTTGTGTGTATGCTCAGACACATGAAAAATTAGGGGGAACATTGCCTACGAGCCTCACTTCATTCTCCTTCACCCACAGACTCCCTGACCGTTCTCCCTAACTCCTGGCTGCCAGCTAAGTAGCGTAGCTCGTAACTTGTCCTACACTTCCATTAATAATAGTTAGTCCCTGTTTCTAAAAGCTCAGTCTGATAATCTGACTTGGCCTCAGTAGTGTGGATGTGCTTGGTTTAATTTACTTGTGTAGTTTTGCGCTGTGTCACGCATTCAGTTCCTGGTTGTTTGCATTTGTATATCTGTCCATAGTTTAACGATACAGTGCCTAGTCTTGTGGTACTTGGTTCTGGTCAGTTAACTCTCCTATATAGTGTATGTATATTATTAGGATTAAGTCTGTAAGGTGCTTAGATTTGTAGCAAGCCTAAGTAGTTTGTCCTTCGTTTGTTCCTGTAGTTTTAGCATTTCCTGGCACCCTTCTAGCCTCAGCTCTTTGGTTTAGCTATTCCCCTTACTGTACCCCAGAGGTCGCTAGAGTATTTCGTATTATCTTGTAGTGTTTCTTTGTAGTTTATAGTTTCCAGCCAGTTTACCGTTTACCTCTTCTCTTTCTCCACATTGTTCCCCACCCCACATCCCCTCACATTTGATTTATGATTTATTCCTTATGAAATAAACAATTTTTACTCAATTCTGTTGTGTTTTCTGTCTGCGCCTGGGTCTTTGATTCTCTGTGACAAATACATCTGCCACTGAATATTTTAGCTGCATATTACTGAAGTGATGGGAGTCTGTCATCATTTTAGGCTTTGTCACATATTTAGGTAAAAAATAGTCCAGCTCAGGGAAATGGTTGCTGTGACGTAAAGTCACAATATTAATCTACGTATCCTTGTAAATTTGAGATCCAGTATTTTTTCGATCAGACATCCTACAACTAGGCTCTACTATTAATGTCTGAACAAAGCAGTTTCATGGAAATGAGATGATTATGATTAGATAACTGAATAAAACGTTGAAATATTGAAAGAAGTTTTAAATATTTTGTGTAAAGACATGGTGAGTTATGAAAAAAAAATAGAATAACATTGCTACATTAATCAATAAAAAAAACAGCCATTAGATGCAGCCCTAGACTATGCTATATAAAAGCCATGTAAAAAGAGCAATTGAGTTAATTCTGTCTCTCTTTTTCTTTCTCCCTGTTTTATTTTAAGGAGGTATGGTCGGTGTGAAGTAATTTGGATGACCCTTCAGTCACTGATAGTGAGAAAACTAAAAGCAGAAATGTTGAAAGCCAAGCTAACAGCCTGACCTGAACAGGTATGTTGTTGTTCTGATCCATTCGGGAATCACTTGACACACTTCACAATTTCCCAGAAACATTTTGCACCGAATATACAGTAGTAAGTGGAACATAGCCTAATGGAAATCATGACAATGAATGAATCCTTCATAAATGATTATGACTTCAGCTCACAGTAAAGTCTCTAAGCTAAGGGGCTGATTACCTGTAGGCTGCAGAGGCAGATCATGCTGTACATCATCTGGGTGACACAGAAACAGTGGCGGAAGTTGTGGAAGGGATTATTTCTGTAGTTGTCATGAATACACAGCTAGAAATAAAAAGAAACTGTTTTACCACAGAAATGCGCCAAAAAAAGTGTGGTATCACCTATCAGCTTCTGGACATAAAAGTATTTATTATTCTGGTCTGGAAAGGTCTGTTATTATATTACATCAGTATTTGAATTTGCACTCGTACATTATTATACTATTTACTTACTGTGTAAATATTATTACTATGATTAGTATTACTATTATATATTAATACTAATACTAATCTGTTTTAAAATTTTAATTATTCAATCAACAAAGGGTTTTGATTCTAATTGTGAGTACTGTCCTTGGTCCAGGTCTCACCAGCCATCTCTTGAGTGTGATAGGGTTGATATTGAAGTCTTTAACTAATCCCAGGTCATGGTACATATGTTCCAGACAGCTCAGCATCTGCAAGAACAAAGGAACACATCATTGTCGTCTGTATACAGTAAGAGCTGACCATATGAGGACGTAAGTTTTTGTCTTGTGTTTGATGTCACAAATTCAATAAATGTTATACACTAATATGTACCATTTTGCAGTCTCTGTTTTGGATTTAAACAGAACTTCTTTATCATAATGCAGTGCAGTGTAATATGCACTCCACATTTAAAAGAAAAAAGCTGTTTATCTATCTAAATGTGAGTTAAGGAGAACAGATGCAAAAAGCTCTCTTTCTCTCTCTCTCTCTCTCTCTCTCTCTCTCTCTCTCTCGCTTTTATTTATTTATTTTCCTCAGCACAAACCAAAAGCTGGCTCAAGTATCATTCTTGAGGATGTTTATTGGACTTCACACAGCTCACCCTGCCAACACTAAAGGCTTCACGTTACTTTTTCTTATACTCAGTAGTACTCACCTCCACTTTATGCAAGTTTGTTACCTCTACCTCTATACACTGCCAAACAAGGCTCAATAAATAACATTTATAATGTTTGCATTCCATTTAATTACTCCACTTTGAGAAAGCACTGGTAATGTTCATGTTGATTCATTGGCAAGGACTAATGACACCTAAACAAAAAGTTGTACATTGTAATGTAACAAGGCACTGCAGTGTCTGTACTCAGACCATGCACAGATACAATACAAAATCTATAATTTTACATACAAGTGTACTTCAATCATCAGATCAAGTACTGAATGACTATTAGTCATTAATATTACTATAATTACTATCATCTGAATGGGTGGTTTTTGTTTTTTTAAAACTTTTTTTTAACTCCTTAACATTCACTGGCCAATGAAAAGAGCAATGAAAGAGGACAACAATGTATGCCAGGGCTGAACTATCAATCTCTTTAATATTGAAATCATGAATTGAAACAATGCAATTAGCAAATCGCAAAGTCTGTGAATTCAGGATATAGGTGTAAATCTGTTACACGAGGAAAACTGAACTGAAGCAGAACTTTAAAAATTATATTATAAAACACAATCACAAATAGATATATTTTCCCTTAACTGTTCAGTCCTAATGCATGCTATAAAAAGATTGAGCCCAATATGCTGGAGCTCTTATCAAGGGATCTCCACCAAGGGTGTACTATTGCATATGTGGAAAAAGTAATATAGTGCCTTTATTGTCTGCAGAGGGAAGCCTGTTCACACAGGCTTCCCTCTGCAGACAATAAAATATTTCTTACAATTACATTTTCAAACTGTCCTCCTATCTTATCCTATCCTATACGAGGGTTATTATGCTGGAATACTCCTCTTCTGCCAAGCTTCTGCAGACTAGGACTCATCTTGTCAACCAGTATTTTTGTATATTCACAGGCATTCATGCTGCATCCATAATCACAAAACATCATCTTCACAAAACGAATGCAGTCGCATATCATCATACTTCTAATTCCGTGCTTCACTGTCTTGACTATGCATTCACTGTGGTAGAGCTGGCCAGATTCACATAAAACAGACTGAACCCCGTCTGAGTTGAACAAATGTACCTTAAAAAAGAATGTACTCCCAACACTCATCATACTTCTTTTCATGTTCTTCAGCAGATTTTAATGTTACAGTTTTGTGCTGAAGAGGAACATCTTCCACATCTTGGCCATGGCTCAGGTGGTAGAGCGGGTGCAGTTAAGATAAGGTTGAGATAAGGTTGGCTGTACGATCCCCGGCCCCTCCATGTGCCAAAGCACCTTGAACCCCACCGTTGGGTGTGAAGCACTTTGTAGAGCCTAGCTCAGCTAAAAAACGTTCATCATGTCTTCTTACTACTGTAGACGTTTTTTGGTTCTTTCTTCAGATATATAGTGCAAGTGTAGATGTTGCTCTTCAAGCAAAAGGTAAAGAGCAACATCTACACTTGCACTATATGTCTGAACAAAGAACCAAAAAAAGAGCTTAGTTCAGGCTAAAAAGGCGTTGTGTAAGTGACTTTACCATCTTTGTCTGACTTTCAATTCCCCTGGTAATTCTTCAGTGTAGAGCCTTGATGCAAATAGACCAGACCTGAGACAGTTCTGGTGTTTTTATTTGTTTTTGATTATTATTTATAGAACAGGGGTGTACTCACTTCTGTACTACATTTCTGTTGTATACCGTGTAGCAGGGCATATGAACTCCTTTTCTCTTTTACATGCTGCTCTAGTATAACACAAATCTCTGACTAAATTGTTAGTGGCCATGTTCCATTGTGGGTTATGTAGGCACAAGAATTTACCAAAGAAGAAGGAAATATTCTTCTTCTTAAGCTTCTTGTAATCCTTATTTATACTGTTCACCATAAGTCAGACAACGTTTCAGAAATGCAATGCTAAATCTGTAGAATGGCTCTTTTAGAGTTTCATGTGTAACCATGTCTTCAACTTTTGTTTTCTCAGTTTAGGGCAGGTAATGTCAGGTGGCTGAAATTTAGCAACACATTTTTCCCGCCTTTGAGCAAATAACTTAACAATAAGAACAAAATAGTAAACAATTAGGAAATCATTTGTAGCACAATCACCAATTCACAATTTACAACTTCATAATTAGTTGATTAATCAGTAATAATTAATAGTCTGTCCTTAGCAAAAAAAAAGTCTCACCTCATTGGGCTCCCACTGCCAAGCATCGAATGTAGGCAATCTAAGAGCTTCTACTGTCTCCTTAGACAGATGGTACTACACACACAAAGAGAACACACACACACAAAGGGCGGCAGGGCAGACAAGGGGACAGGGGGTGCAGGGAGAAGAGAGGAGAGTAGAGAGTGGAACTGCGTGTAAGATGGGTTGAGCAAGCTGGTCAGTCTTACCTCATTGGCCTCCCACAGCCAGACGTCAAAGGCGGGTTTTTTGAGGGCATCTATGGTCTGTTGTGACAGCATGTACTGCAGGCAACAGAGCTCGCAGTTAACCCTGTCTGTCTCCATCTGGCTCGGGGGCACACATCTACACACCACTACACAAACTTACTTTGATGTTCACGAGCTAAAATTAACGTCATGCCCACTGTTTCATGCGCCTAAATTCTTGCTCGGCTGCTGTACAGAGCCACAACAAAGTGTAAGCATTTTAAAAGGTTTAGATGGTTTTGTTCCATTACTAAATGTGTAATAAACATCATTCTGAATGACGCACTAGTGATCAAAATATAAAACAGCTATGAATATAACTCGTGTCCCTAATTTTTAGGGTTTCACTGGTGTGTTCTCTAGGTGTCTAGATTATCACACAATATATGATCATTTGTTTTCACAGCATAACTGCTGGTACATTTAGGTGCAAAAGGACACCTAAATATGCACTGGTAATTTCACATAATGTAAATGATTGTGCAAAGTAATAAAGTTAAAAAAAAAACAAAAAAAAAAGATTTGTTCTTCTTTATAAAGATGGTCTAGAACTTAAAGATAGGAAAAACTCTTCTTTGGCTACATTATACTATTATTGTTATTTTTGTGTACATACCTATTTTATTACTCAACTGCTGCTATTTTTTCTGTGTACATACTTATTTTATTACTTAATTATTGTTATTTTTCTTGCATTTCTTGCTAAATTTTGTGGTGCTGCTGTAACAATTGGAATTTCCCCCAGTGGGGGATCAATAAAGAAATATTCTTCTAATCTATTCTATTATAAGCAGTGCTAAATGGTATTTTTTGTCGATGCTCTGACAGTAAAAGCATTGTTCCCAGCCATGCTTTGGCCGCACTCTTTGGAACGAATGGAATGTATAATGTATTTTTTTAATCATATCTCACTATTTCCTACAGGCTGAGAATTTACTTGTGATGGTCAGTGGCACGGTGTGACTGATGTGCATGCAGGCATGCAGTTTAGAGCGAAAGAGTGTAACCTAGATTGTTGTCTGAGGCTACAATTTACTGATGTTCCGTAAATACCTTACATGCATCTGTAGACCTTAGCTCGGCAGCTAGGCCCAGAAACGTTTGTAGTTCCCATCCAGTTACTGCAGCACCACTCAGAGAGGTGTGTGACCAATTATTAATTTAAAAAGAGAAAATTAGGTGTTCTAATGTCAGATTTACCAAAGTTGAAACTGAGTAATTTGATCTATCTAAGCAGTTCATCCAGGGACATGGAGACGGACCTGCCTAAGGTCAGGCACACCGATGCGACCAATGAAGATGAGATTTTGTAGAAAAGCCTCACCTTGGGGTAGGAGGGCACATCTCTGCGAGGAGTCAGCTTCTTATTGTCTTCCAAGAAATTACTGAAAGAGACAATTAAGCAAGAATAATTAACAATATCAGTACTTAAACCATCAACTGCATATAATATACTGTACAGTAGCCTCTTAGTCAATAGGATGAGCTTGAGCTGCAAGCTAAAACTATTAGCAATGAACCTTCATAATCTTTCTTATGCTGCTTATCCCTAACAGCTCAACACTCTGTTGTCATCTGTGTGTTTTAGACTGTTTAGGATTTGTGAGCAGAGAATTGCTTGTTGTTGCTGTCACCTGTTGTTCCTGGATGCCATCTCCTCGCGGAGTTTCTTGATGTCGTTGCGACATTTCTCAATCTCCACAACCTTCATGCCCTCCACTGCAGAGAGAGATAGAGTCATCTATCAAAACCTAATTAGACCTAGTTAACATTTTCAAATGAATAAATTCTTGATAATATTCTTAACCTCAAACATATGAATTTTCTTGGGTGTTTGTGTAAAATTAACAAGGCCTCATATGATTTACTTAACTTGATAATTAAGGGATTGGGGCAGCATGTCTAATTCTCTAGAACTATACATGTGTACAGTATATAGTACAGCTAATGTGTTTTTTAGATGTAAACAGTTGTGGGTGAGAGTGAACCAGAACTTTAAAGCTATGGACCACACAGACATAGAATGAGTTAAAGCTCACTATAAAGATCTGTAAAGCTGAGGGGAGCTGCAGTGGACCTGAAACCCTAACCCAAGATCTAAAGTACAGTAGTATGGAGTGGAGTATTAGCAGTGGTGGGCCGTCAGGGCCAGCAAGACCTTCTCTGCTGGCCAAAACATACTCAGAAAAGTATTTTTTTTTGTAAATATGTAAATACAATTCTTCTTCATAGTCTGTTCTGTTCATGTCATAATATATCCACTTGGTTGTGCTGCTTCCAGTGTTGTATATTATGGTAGAGGTTTTATCCAATCATATTTCAGCTAGCTTGCGTTGTCAGGTTCTATGAAATCTGCCTAAGGCCTTCAGAATCAACAGTGCAGGCTCCTGTGCGCTGTAAGTGAATGGACACAGTCAGTTGCGATAGCCAATCAGATCTCGAGTCTGCGACACCAAGGCCAGCTAGAAGGCCTTACGCTGAACTGGACATGTACGTGTCCTGTGATTGGATAAGAACACTGAGAGCCTGAAAG
>OMNN01040549.1:0-26376 GCA_900302755.1 Chromis chromis | reverse complement strand
GTGAGCAGTTCTTGTTATAATGTGGGTTACTTCAATAGTTGATTAGGACAACTGGCTGTATACCAACACTATCTCAACACACCTGAAGGTCTCATATGCATGTAGAAAATAAAGACATCTATTTTTGTCAAGGCTCATCCGTTAACAGTTAACTGAAGCGTTCCAGGGGAAGCTGGTTAAGAGACTGTTAACAGGGTGCAAAGCAATCACAGTAAACAGTGGCTACTTGGAGGAATCTAAACTATGAAAGAGATTATGTCCAAACTGATACTGATACTGATAACTGTATCTTAATCATTTTCATTCACTTTAAAACATTTATTGGGCATATAAGCATTTGTAAAAGACACTTGTCCGGGATCTTAAATGGTCCCAATGCCACAGGTAAGATAATTTATTTGCTGAGTGACGTTTTTGTTCGTGTTTGGCTGTATCAGTGGGCCATATTGTGTTTGTGGTGAATTTCTCTTCCAACATTGTGGTGTCAGGATGGCCTGTTCAAGCCCAGCTGTGGCTTGTTTGGAAGCCTGCTCCAGGAATGCAGCTGCCAGTCATTGCAACTGATTAGCTTGGAGCTGAAGTCCTACGCTCCAGCCTCTCTTCTCCCCGCCTCCTGACGTGTCGGATTGGACCACCACTCGGTTCCCTCTACCAACAGCCAATCCACTACAGCCATCTCGCACCTGAAGAATATAAACCTGCAACCAAACTCTCAGTCGGGGCGGCTGGGATTTATAGTGAACAGTCCGCCCTGGTGCCTCCTGTTTTGTGTGTTTTGTGTCATAAATGCTTCTGTAGCCACTTGTGGTGTGTTTTTGCGTGGCTACTCAGAATATGTAGTTTTGTTCAGCAGTTGCTAACTTCGGGAGAGGTATTATGGGTGTCTCAGTGGAGACTTTGTGACCTTGAGGCTGGGTCGTAACACTCCTCCTAATCGATGTTTCTCATTCCTTCGCCAGTGTACTGTATTACACATATGTGAGAACTACACAGCAGACCAACACAAACCTAAAATTATAGAATGAATGGAACCATGTGTGCATCCACTTTCCATAGTCCATCCACATAGAACCAGAAATCATGAATCAAGCAAGTACACACACACACACACACACACACACACACACACACACACACACACACACCTAGCAGACCTTCATTGCTTCTCCAAAAGCCTCCACTAACATACATGCTATGTTTCTGTGTTTGTAGCCCATGAAAATCTACCACCACCCTTTGTGTGTTTGTTTGTGTGTGTGCGTCTGTCTGTAGCCCACAGGACAGACATCTTTGTCCTCAGTTCAATAGTGCTGTCACCGGCCCATGAATTATGGAGGTGTTTGGAAGTGACAAAGCACAGCTTACAGCCAAGAGACACTTTTATTGAGTTGTGAGACATGATGGATGTGTGTAACTGTGTGTGTATGTGCATGCGTGTGTTAATCCCCTCACCATGGGTCTGATGAAAACACACAGATCACCCCTCTCTCTGCTCATCTCCACTTTTTCTCCTTGTTTCTCTCTTGAGGCAGTACCTCCATCACGTCCTCTCTTGTTTCTACCTTTTTCTAACATGCCGCTGCCACAACAAAACAAACTGTGGTTTGAAGGTTTGAAGGTTTGAGGTTTTGTCACTGAGCAGCAAGCAGGCGTTGTCATCCTGGTGAGACTGTCACTACATCACTCTATTATTCTAGGTATTATTCTAGTTTATTCTCCTCTAAACTAGTGGCTAACTGGGTTGGTCTATTTTTCACGGCCATGTAGGTCCTCTCGTATTACAAACATGTCCGTACAGTGCATGTCTGGGTCTTGTTGCTCGCTCAATACCATGTGACTGAAATAATAAATAAATGGGTCATGTCACATAAGGTAAACTGTGAACGTCCTTTTTGGAAGCGGTTTGTCTCTTTTCCGCAGCAAAACTGTGCCACATCATGTTACTATAGCAACACAGGTGGATGAAATTCAGAGAAGAACCTCTGAAACATTGATAATGTGATGTGAAAACAAAGACTATATTTGTCTGTTATCAAAGAACGGAAAGGCAATAGCAGATAATGGGCATTTTTTCATAATATTACATTAGATTAACCCTAAATATGATGAACAAGACAAACGTCCAATCATTTTAATACATTAACATCAAACATTAATTCAAATTAGGGCAGAGTTGTCAGACAGATGAGTTCTTCACTTTTACAGCATATATACAAAAGATTAAAGGGAACATTTTAAATATAGTTTGGATGCTCACTTTTAAAACAGCGAAGATATACATTTAAAAAGCGCACAAATAAAATCCCAAAGTGGAAGAAGACTCGTCTCAGTTGTATATTTCACAGTGCGATTTTGCAGGAGAATCCTGGTTTAAAAAAAAAACACACAGAGATGTGAAGCTTTTCTCCGACGGCAATTCGAAAAAGGAAAGCAGGTCTTAACTTTCTGTTTCCTGTGAAAACTTTGGAATGAAAACATAACTACATCACAAAAAGAGCCAGAAGCCATAATAAGCAACACACACACACATACACACACACATAGAGAGACACTTGCACAAACACACACACTCACACACACAGTCTCGGGCATAAACTGAGTGTGTTCCCTGAAATGCCCTGAAGTTATCTTAAAGTGGCATCCTGGAGCTGGAAGGGGGGAGGGTGCGTGACTTGTGGAACAGATTTAGAGTGTCCCCAAAGAGTCTAGTGCACAATGTGCGCACACATGCATGTACGCACACAGTGACTACAAACACACAGGTGAAGACAAGATTTACTATATGCCAGTTAATAGACACCTTGATACAGACACGTGCATCAACACTCACGCAGCACAAAACACACAATAATACTCACACATGGCCGGAAGTCATGAATTTTTCTCACTGTGCCATAATTAAGAGATACTCGGGAGATTTCTTGTATTTATAATTTTTAACTTTTCATCTATTTCCCTGAGGAAAATGTGCCTCCACATGTAATAAGAAATGAATAGGACTCAAATCCCAAACACACAATTAATCTTTACATAATGCTGTTTTTACTTAATCTGAATTACTTATTATGCTTATTTGCATATTTGATAGCTGACAAAAACATGAGGAGTCAAAGAGGGCAGAACTGCCGCAGAGGCCCCAAGGCTGGAATTAAACCAGTGATATTGTTTTTACAGGGATGTGCATCACAACACATGCAGCAGCCTAGATATCCTCTGTCTTCGAATTATTTTGGGATTGTGTGTTGTCTCTGGACTGACTTGAGTCAAATGCTCGGGACAAGGAGAGTAATAGAGCCTGGACGTCCTGTGCTCACTATCCCCTTCTCCGTCACAATTCCCTATTTTTATAGCTCTAACTTTCTTGACCCATCCATAAAACCCACTCAGGTTGAACCTGAGGCTGGCACAATAATAGCCTCATGAGATGGAGCAGTAAATGGAACTGAAAAGTAGAGGAGAAATGTATGCACCTTTCTCTGCTGGAGTGGAAAACATTGACCTGGGTCTAAATCATTGACGAAAAGCAAGGAAAAAGTACTTAAAGAGATACTCTCACATAATCACTGCTGATTTTCCACAGCAATATAAGAAATGTGCAGTCTAAACACAGACTACAGCCAGAATGCTGATTCCCCTCATTGAATTTACCCAGCATTTTATGCCGTTTTTACTTTGATGCCATGAGTTTCTTTCATAAGTCAGGAAAACGTTTTTCCCTTTGACTAATTATAAAAAAATAAATCGATTTCCACTGGTTCTTTTTACTTTAACATGCAAATCAGTGAGATACTTTCATCTGGAGAAAGTTAACAAGAGAAGTGGAAAAACTTAAGCCTTCTTATCTCATCTGGTTTTAGTGTGAGGGGGAGATTAGTAATTAAGAAAGTTAAATCAGGTAATAGGGATAATTAGAGTTTTGGATTAATTCAAATTGAACCCCATATTTAAAAGGAATGCTAAGCCTGCTTCCCACTTTAACTGAAATAGCTCTTTATCTCAAAAAATATGCTTAAACCTGAATAGAGACCTGACCAGGAGGGCAGCAATACAAGTCACAGGATGAGACAGCACTAGGTATGCGAAGGTTCAAAATAAAATTACAAAACAACTATCAGAATTAGGAAAGCTAATTAACCAACTTCTTTTATATCTTCCTGCAAACCATTCCAAGTAGTTGGAGCTGAAAATATGGAAGCCTTCTTTCCCATCTCTCCCTGTATGCCAGCATCAGACAGCTATGTGATGGGAGGGAAGTTTGCCCAGAATGGCAGAGTTGGATGTACTTTGGGCCGAAGAACAAGAACACAATAATAAGCAATGATTAATGGTTTTATGTTGGAATTAAGCATATGAAGACATTGTGCTGGTGCATTCATGTATAACAAGTTGCCATAATATGTGGTAAGAAGGTGGCAGCAGCCAGCCTTTTCCTAACAAGAAAAACATGGCTTGAAAATAAAACTTTAACTTTAGGTTGAGTTTCTTTACAAAGTTTTCTTCATATTGTTTAAGAAAAGACATTCATCAAGGCAAACGCAGAGATAGAAATTTATACAATTTATTCTATTTTCTTCCTGAGACAGTTCTGTTTTTTTTTTCCATGCATTAAAAAATAACATTAACTTGATTTTGTCTGCATTCAGCACATTCTTAATGGACTGAAACTGTAAAATATTAAAGGCAGACTGTAGTTTATGAGGTGCTTTATAAGAGTGGGTGCACAGCTCCACTATGCAACAGAAAGTAAACCCCTGTGCAACACCACTTAAATGTCAAATGATTCAAGATTGTAACAACTTGCAATAATTGCATAACTTCTGAGTTAAAAAGTTCCATACTTGCCCAAATGTGAAATGAAAAACAGCTTGGATTTACCTTATTAAAAATTCAGGTCGCACCATATAAACTTGGTGCTACAAAAGTAAGAACACTTGTAAGTACACAAGTTCATTCTAATTACCAAGATTCAAATCTGTTATTTTTCCAATACTTTGTATGTGCACCTTTAGTTTTAATGACAGACTTAAGCCTCCTTCCAACATAGGAACCAAATTTCTGGGGATATTCTGCCATCCTTCGGAGACTAATCTTTTAGCTGCTCTTTGCTGAAGGGCTTGCATTGCTCTGTGCTGCTCTTGCAATCTCATATCATCACATTCCCACCTCTGTGCTTCACTGTCAGGAATATGTTTTCACTGTGGCAGTTCTGGCTAAGTTCACACCAAACATGCTGGACCTTATCTAAACCAAACATATCTATCTTGGTCTCATCTGAGCAAAGAACATGCTGTCAGTATCCATCAGGATTCTTCTCATGTTGTTTAGCAAAGTTTTATCGTACAACTCAACTTCAAGCAAGGGTGTTTTTCTTGGTCGGTGTTCATTTAGGTTGACATGATGCACTGTCCTTAACATTGTCTGAGCTGTCCCAGAAACTCTGATTTCCAACAATAACCCCTGTGCCAAGTCTGAAGCGCTTTCCCATCTGTTTATCAGAGCAAGATCACACAAATAGGACACTGTCTGTGGTGTCAGTTTAGGAGACTCACTCTATACCTCCAGATTTCTGCTGTAACTGTGTGTTGACTTTATCCTTTCACATATTCGTGAAGTCTCACAGGCACATTTTTATATCCCTCTGGCTAGTCTTTTCGATGTGGAGCCGTGATGCAGACATGCAGATAGACACAACACATAGGTCCAAAATTGACGAAAATGTGGTGTTCCTTGTTCATGCATTTGGCTAATTGAAAATCACAGTTAGTGTTCACTTTTTGTTGCATTGAATTTCGTCTTTGGGGCCCTCTATTTTAATGTAGCATTTCTAAAGTATTTCTATGTGGAATTAAATACTGTACTTGTCAACTTAGAAACTATGCAGTTATTAAGAGGTGATACAGTTTTGAATGATGTGACATTTAGGTGATATTGCACAAGGGTGTAGTCACTTCTGTTGTATACTGTGTAAAAGATAGTATCATCAGCATAACAATGAATATACAGTATGTTTCCTGTGCATTAACACTTGAATTATATTATGAAGAAAGGATGTGAGCTAGTAACAAAAGCCAGTTTGAAATAACCCTATCAACACATGAAGTATGAATTCTGCATGATCAGACAACCATTTATCAAGTAACTGTCAAAGGCAAATCAATAAACGGGGCTGCATGACTCTGCTTTTTTCAGGCGCTGTTATGATATTATTTACAACCTTTAGTGAAGCAGTAGTGGTACCATATGCTGCTTCCTAAATCTGCACCATGTAATGCTGCATGCATCCCTGGGTACTACCACACTCTCCACACAGGTCAAGTTATCTTCAGCCGCAGCACTTCATTTCCCTTCATTAGGCCGACTCTCTGTAAAGCTGTCCACAAGGATTTGACATCAATTCTAATTTGTTGCACTTTGAAGTCTGATTAATTCACAATTACTGGGAGAAAAAGGAAAGAGAGATGAGGATACAGAGGGCAGTGAGAATGAGTGGGTGTAGAGAAAAGATATAGAAAAGTGAATAGTGGTAGCGAAGTCATCGGAATGCAGAGCAGGCTTCAAACAATATTGGTTTCTGAAGGCTGATAATAATCTTTTCCACTAAAGAAGCCGGCAACTGATATTGTGTGAAATTATCTTTGGCGTGGCCATTTTTATGCAAAAATAAATGACAGTTAGGTAGAAATACAAGTGAACATAAATTACATTCACACAAACTTGTGTGGAATCCAATTTATCTGTCAGATTGAGAGTTTTTTTCCACTGACAACCAGTGCAGTTCAATATTTTCAAGCAGGCTGCGTCACATCAGAGGTGGAGCACAATGACAGGCTGAGTTTCTAATAAAAGACTGATATCTGCATTTTGAATACAGCCATTGCGCAGAGGATGATGACGGTGAAATTAAAGATGGTCCAAGTCATTGTGGGGAAGATTTATTGAGTCACGTCCATCATTAAAAGAACACAGCAAAAAGACAGCTTTACGAGGCTGTTAAGAACAGAAAAGAATCGAAGGGTTCAGACACGGGGCTTAGGATTGAAAGATGAGTACAGATATGCAAAGAAGTTCATCTTCTTAGCTATGAGACTGGAAGCTCACACTGTATGCCATCTAATAGAGGTTGACCTTTGCAGTGTACAGCTAATCTTTTACAACAGAATCAGACTGGACTGGGCTTAGACATACTTTATTGTATGGATTTGGAACAGGCCAGGGTACAAAATTATTGCTAAAATATGCATGGTTTGGTATTTTATTGTTTGAAAATTTTTGTGCCTGGTATTTTCCCCTGTTTTACTCTATTGAAAGAGGAACTTAACACCCAGTATTGGTACACAATTTATAAAAATGATCCTGATAATCAAGAATGAGCATGAATGAGACATAACGAGGGTGTAAATTTAACACAAAAACTGTTTTGCAAATTGGAGTTTCTTCTTACAAGTAGTTGAGGTAATGTTTCCATTAGGGGTGTAACGGTATGCGTATTTGTTCCAGTTCAGTGCACGACATTTGGATTGATATTAACATTTTTGTTGATAAACTGTATTGCCAAAAGTATTGGCACACCCCTCCAAATTCATGAATTCAGGTGTTCCTATCACTTTCATGGCCACAGGTGTATAAAACCAAGCACCTAGGCATGCAGACTGCTTCTACAAACATTTGTGAAAGAATGGGTGGCTCTCAGGAGCTCAGTGAATTCAAGCGTGGTACTGTGATAGGTTGCCACCTGGGCAATAAGTCCAGTCGTGAAATTTCCTCGATACTAAATATTCCACGGTCAACAGTTAGTGGTATTATAACAACGTGGAAGCAACTGGGAACAACAGTAACTCAGCCACAAAGCGAACAAAGTAAAATCACAGAGTGGGATCAGCAGATGCTGAGGTATACAGTGCGCAGAAATCGCCAACTTTCTGCAGAGTCAATAGCTACAGACCTCCAAACTTGGTGTGGTCCTGACCTCAACCCAATAGAACACCTTTGGGATGAATTAGAGCGGAGACTGTGAGCCAGGCCTTCTGGTCCAACATCAGTCGCTGACCTCACAAATGTGCTCACTATTATTTAGTGCATAAGCTGTATATATAAAGTCAACAGATAAAATTCAAGATAAGTTATCACTCAGCAACACCTAAAAGAAGAGAACGTTGAGAAGACATCTTGGTGCATAATAAAGAGAAATACAGCAGGAAAGCCAACACTAATCAGCTTGGAACAGCACAACAGCAGAGTTCATCCCAACCTTAAGAAAACACAGTGGGACTCCACCAACATCCACAAAGAAAGAGGCAGAAAACAGGGCTCACGGTGCTCTAATAATTCCCTCCAAAGCTGTATATTTATACGTTTTGAGCATGGGCTTTACAGACGGTGACATTCACCTACATGTTGAATGAACAATGATACATAATTAACTAATAGAAGAAGTCCCCCCTCACTAAGATTATCTTAAAGCAATTAAGTTGAACAATGTTATCAGGAAATCATCGCGCGGCACAGCTTTGAATTCAGTTAATTAAACTCTGTGCCAAACTGCTGCGACTCCCAAATTTTAGCTTCAGGTGTCCAAAGTGTCCTGAAGCTCCCATTCAAGCATCACAAAAGGAGGTAAAGTTTAAAAAAGAAAAAAAGCTGCTGTCACACCGCGTATCCGTACTTTCTGTCATATTCAGTGACCGGTGTGTGTCCGTGGATGAAGCTGGGGGGAGTTTGTGGGCTTCTGTCACTGAAGGAGCTCACCTCGGTCCCATCCACTGGACAATAAGTCACATGTGGACGCTGACTGCCGCTCCGACGGCTGACCGGCCGGCTGTCAGGAGCCGCAGAATCCTCCCTGGTTGAGAGGCAGAAGGAACAAGTTAGAGGACTTAACCATGCAGAGAATTATGTGGCTGCAGAGAATTGTTACTGTTTTTGACTTATTTCAGGGTGAGAAAGATTAGTAAGGAGCTGCAGAGTTTACGAAATGAGCTTTTATAGTAGGAAATTAGAACTTTAAATTTAGGAGTAGAGCTGCACATTCATACTCATTTTAAAGGTTGTTTTCATAGTCAAAGCCCTACTTTGTGCAGCCTTCAAAAGCACCCGGTGGCATTTATTTTACAATAAAAGCTCCACATATGCACATCTAGGAAAAAACTAGGAAAGGTTTGACATTTAAATTTCTTGACTTTCATGCAACTGCAGTTATTTCTCAAAGGTAGCTTTTGGTTGCATTCTGTATGCCTCTGCATCCATACTTTCCCACTTTAGATGTACAGTATTTAGAAGCAAAATAACTTAATTGGATTTATTTCAGTTTATGGACTAAGCTTCCCTAGAATGAAATTAGAATTAATTTAAGGAGCTTTAAAGTAGATCTGCATTGACAATAATGTTCACTTTCATGAAAATTATTAAGGTTGTGAACATTTATTTTCATAATCAAAGTCAGGCATTTACAGTCTTTATAAAGACTCTACATTATTTCATTTACACGGCTATAAAAGCTACATACATGTACAACTGAGAAGCTAAAACTTAGAAAGATATGCCATTTATATTTCTTGACTTTTCTAGATAGCTTTTGGTTGCCTTCTGTATACCTCTGCATCCATACTTCCCCAATGCAAAATTACACAGAGAATTTCTAATTTTTTGACTTATTTAATCTGCAGAAGCTGAGTTGTGGACTAAGCTTTATAGTATGAAATTAGAACTTATTTAGGGGGCTTTGGATTAAAGCTGCATTGAAAATAATGTGCATATTCATGCTTATTATTAAGGCTGTGAATAGTTATTTTCATAATAAATGTCAGGCTTTTACAATCTTTATAAACACTCTACAGTATTTCATTTACATGACTATAAAAGCTCCATGTGCACATCTACAAAGTTAAACCTTGGAAAGGTTTGCCATTTATTTTTCTTGCCTTTAAATAATCTGCAGGTATTTTCTAAAACATAGCTTTTGGTTGTATTCTGTATGCCTCTACATCTACAGTGGGGAAATGTGGATGCACAGTATTTACTAAACAAACTACTACTTTTTTGGATTTATTTCAGCTTGAGAAGTTGTGGACTAAGCTTTTATAGTATGAAATTAGAACTCAGTTAAGGGGCTTTGGGTAGAGCTGCATTGACAATAATGTTCACTTTCATGCTAATTGCTGGGGTTTTGAACAGTTATTTTCATAATCAAAGTCAGTCATTATAAACACTCTACAGTATTATATTTACACGACTATAAAAGCTCCATATGCATATCTAGGACGCTTAACCTTGGAAAGATTTGACGTTTATTTTTCTTGACTTTCATGCAGCTGCAGTTATTTCTCAAATATAGCTTTTGGTTGCCTTCTTTGTATGCCTTCTGCATCCATAACTCTCCCACTGTGGATGTACAGTACTTATAAGCAAAATAAAACTGATAATTACTACTTTTTTTGACTTATTTCAACTGCAGAAGCTGAGTTATGGACTAAGCCTTTATAATATGAAATTAGAACTCACTTAAGGGGCTTTCGGTAGAGCTGCATTGAATATAATGTACATACTGTATTCATGTAAATTATTAAGGCTATAAACACTTATTTTCATAATCAAAGTCAGGCTTTTTGAACACTCTACACTATTTCACAAAGACTACACGACTATAAAAGCTCCATCTGCACATCTAGGAAGCTAAACCTTAGAAAGATTTGACGTTTATTTTTCTTGACTTTCATGCAGCTGCAGGTATTTCTCAAAGACAGCTGACATCCAGGTATTTTTCAGTTCTGCATCCATACCTCCCCACTGTAGATGTACAGTATTTACTAAGCATAACAACGCTGCCCTGTGGGTTAGCCTTTGTTGTTTTTGCCTGTTCGGAGGCTCATCCCAGGGGTTCCTGCTTTCACAGAGACCCTGCTTTAACTTTCTCTCTCCCTACCAAAGCCTAACACTCACTCTGGTGGTGGTTTCAACCAGCAAACACTGACAAGAAGCATGCAGCACAATCTTCCCCTCGTCAACACTGCTGCCAATTTCTGAGCTTAGGAGCTACTTTGCATTCTGTATTTATGTAACTCTGCAATACCAGCTGGGAGCCGCTCCTCTGTCAAAGAAAAACACCCGCACAACCGATCGACTTTGGCATTTTCTGCTCCTGTGGAGGCCAAGGACTCAGATTTTTTGCTGGTAAAGGGAATAAATTTGCTTTTGTTTAGCTGGAAATGAAAATAACGCGCCTCGGGTCTTTGAGGCTGTGCTTTTCGGGCGTGTTTGTGTTTCTGTGCATTACCACAGAACGGCTGTGTACAAAACCAAATACAGTAAATTAAATTAAACGGCAATTAGGTGTCTCGTTTCCAGGGGTATTTCCGCGGTTGTTTTTGTTCTGCCGGTGAAGTTATTTGTCTCATCTTTTCACATAAAGGCTGTGCTGAAGCCACTTAACATGCATACTAAATTAGCTACGAGTCATTAATGGCTGCAGCTTCATAGAGAATTTTATTTCACATTGCTGTTAATTCATTTCCATTCTATAGGCAGTTCAATATTACCATATTAATAATTAAGTAGATCTGATACATTTTACTCTTCACTTTAGGGACGAATTTAAAATCCTTCCATTACCCCTGTTGTTTGTAGTCTGACAATCACAACTTTAAAGGTGCTATATGGTGTTTTAAACATTAAAGAAACTACATTTTAAAGGATAATAATTTGACAATGGCTTAAATGATAATGTTTAATTGCAAAGCTGGAACTTATTGTGACAAATACAGCAATTACAACCACTTTCTAAGCTTTATAGTGTCTTTGAGCTCATTTTTTTTGCTTCTGTAGTCGGTGTGTTGGTTCAATTTTTGCTATTATCAATGTTATTTCAAGAGCATGTAGCCGTTTTCAGTGGAAAAGCCCCCAAAAACCTCATTGTGCACTACCTGACCTGATCAAATACAGGCAAAGTTAGTGTTTAACAGGTGAATTGGTAGGAACTAAAGAATCTGGAAACCGAACTGGGGCTAAAGCAAAGGGCATATTGGATTTATTTACCAGGTGGACCGAAATGCTCTGTGTTTGCTAGATGTGCAAATAATCAACGGTTTGCCCACAAGTTCGAGTCAATTTTCCAGTTTCAACCTCTGTTACGGCATCAGAATCTGCAAGTCCGACTCATTTTGCATTGCTACATCCGTATAAATGGATTTGAAAGCTGCCGATATGCAGGGTCGGAGTCAGTATTTGATACTGTGCATGACTCGTTTGAGCTCTTCAAGTTACAGCGTTTACCCTGAGCACACTACTACCTGACGGATGTGACAGGACCCTTTGTTGCCGTGGCCTAAATTATTACAGCTTTGCTTTTTTCTCTCCTCTGTGAGCTTCTCTCTCCACGATGCCACAATCATGTGAGGAGAGTTGAACCTCTGCGTGTCACAGATATACAGAGGAGACTGTATCAGCATTGTGGCTTGAAGTGCTTCTCTGTCTCCTGTACACAACACTGTCCTCCCACGCTGACACTGCTCCCGTTCCAGTGTCTACTTTGAAAGCATGTGGGCTGATTTTTAAAACTGTGCGTGAACTGCAACTCCAACATGTTTTGGGAGACAAAAACTTTATTTGTGGAAAAAAAAAAAAAAAGAGAGAAAAAGGAGTAATCCTTTGCAGAGATGTCAGAACGGGAGGTCGGCTGCAGAGCATCGGCCCTGGAGCAGCACTGTATTCACTGTCCCAGGTGACCTTTTCAACAAGTTACGCAGCCTCCACTGTTCCGAGGCAAGGAGGGAAATCTCAACTCAGCTCAACTCTACAGGAGAAAAATTTGCAAATTCTTAAGTGTGGATTTTGGAATTTTGCCCCGAAATTACATGTTAACCATTAGAAAACAATGAAGATATTCTCAAGGCAAAAAGAGAATCTAATTTACCCTTTGATGTTATTAATGGCATTTAATTATCAGCTTGACTCCAGAACTGGGAAAAAACACTAGGACAAGTAAATTGGAAAAGGCCAAATTCAACTTTTGGGTGTTATAATAGACTCTCAGCTTGAACAGTCACACAAACTGACTCACTAAATCAGCCCTCTTATTATCTAAAAGTAATGGGAAGGCGTTTAAATGCCAAACAAGCTTCAGATTCAAACTCAGTCTTGTTCTCAGCTCCACCAAGGTCTAGCATTAAAAAAGATTTCCTGTCAAGATTTTCCAAAAATGACCATTAAAGCTCTGCAGGACATTCTGCAGCCAGAGTTCTAATGAGAACCAGGGACACTGAGCAGAAATCCCACATGCAGTCATGTAAAAAATAAGTTAACAAGCAAACACTCAACCTTTTTTGAAACATATGATGCATAAAATTGACATTTTGCAGTCGTTTCCACAATTTAAATAAATAAAACCATATAACGGATGAGGAAAATAGACAACAACTACATTCATCCTACCTTTAAATCCATAAAATGAAAAGCAGAGGTTGCAGATAATGATGGCTCCTTAGGGAGTGACAGGTCAGACCTGTTTTATTTAAACCAATGCATCCAGGATCTGCTGTCTTTGCTACTCAAGTGTGTGTGGACTGATAAGGGTGGGGAAAAAAATCATTTCACTCTGAGAAAAGTCATCTACAAGTGGTAGATTTCACCAGGACTGGCTGCCCCAGTAAATTCATCCCAAGAGCAGAAGGTTTGATGCAACAAAAAAGTCTACAAGAAGCACAAAATTTCATCACAAGATCTGCAGGCAACTCCTGCAAATGTTGGTGTCAAAGTGCATCTATCTAATGCATGACAGCCCTTCAGGAAAAAAACCTCAGACCAACTGTGAAACATCGTGGCGGAAATGTTGTGTTTTTGTTGTTGCTCATAGACTGTATGAGGTTGCTTTACCGGGACTGGGAAGCTTGCAGTCATTGATTCAACTATGAATTCTGCATCATATTAACGAGTGCTCAAAGGTAATGCGAGTCGGAAGCTTGAAGTTGAACTGCAAGTGGACCTTTCAGTCGGATAATGATCCTAAACATGCAGCAAATCCACCGAGGAATGGCTCGAAAAGAAGAAATGGGGGGTTATGTCAAAGCGAAAATCCCAGATTTTAATCCATTTATATGTTGTGGCTGGGTTTTAAATGGCAGGACATGCAAGAAACCCCTCAAACATCTTGCAACTCAAGGGAAATTTGCATAAGTTGATGTCAGAGACTGGTGAACAGTTATGCAAATCACCTACAAGAAGTTATTTCTGCTACATGAGGCCGTACTAGCTTCTGATGCCAGGGGTGTAGTTACCTTTACCGCAGAAGAAAAGTTACATCTCTTGATGTTTTCCTTGTTGTTTCCTGTTTAGGTGTATCACCTTTATCTGTATCAGAGGTTTCGTGTCCCAATATATCAAAAAAAGCCAACAATTTCCTTGGGACATACCTATTTTTTCACATATGACTATATGTTTTGAAGAACTATAGTTGAGAAAGTTCCTTGGATCTATAGGAGGCAGTCAGCTTCGTACCTTCAGGCACAAACAAACATGGTGAGGCTGTATTTATCTATTATGCTGCACACAAGTGGTACAAAGCGGAGTGATTATCCTGTGTCTACACAAACTTCTTCCGTCTAATCGAAATGAACACAATTACGAGACTGCAGTTACAGTAGCATCGGTGTCAGGCTAAACTTAGCAACGCCCGGCCTAAATACCTGTGTCAACATGCTACAAATATACAGTCTTGCAGTGACAGTGTGCTGATGTTCACCACATAACTGAGCTGGATTGCAAGTTAGCAACAATTGCTGGCAGTAGCTAATTGCTGCTAAGCCTGATGGGAAGGTATTTGGTCCTAAATTCTTGCAAAGATTTGAATTTCGATCAAAAATTTAGGAGATCACAGTCCATCCGTAGTATAAGAAATGTAGTAATAGGCTAGCTAAATGATGTTCCAGCATTAGTAGATGTGCATCATTGCTGCCCTCTAGACCCTGAAAAGCTCTCAAAACTCTTCATGCCATCCCTTGTGCTACTTTAGCGCCCTTATTTGCATCTTACTTCAACTGGGATTTCAGTCAGAACGCGTTGGTGTTGGCAGTGTGATATACAAGGCGATTTATTGTAGTCAGGAGTCACAAGGTCGCGGAAGTTGTTCGCAACCCCAGCATACATTTCGTTGGACATCTGTTCTTAGTCTTTAAGTGTTCTTTTCTCTCATATGTAGCCAGCTGCAGCATTAAAACGGCATTCTTTGTTCATGTTTTCACTATTTTCTTTTACATTTCATTCTCTTTTTTTTTCAGTTTTCCTCTCAAATGTCTTTTTTAAATGTTCCACTAATGGATTTTGCTGCCTTACATAAAGCACTTTGAATAGCCTCTGGTTCTGAAAGCTGCTGAAAACCTGCCTCGCTTTGTCATAATGAATATCACAGTTTTATCAAATGATCTTTTTTGGCCTCAATGGCACAATGTTTCCCTTAAAAAAAAGACAAATTGTAGTATCTAGACATGACATTTGATCTTTTGCACTTTACTATGATGAGCATTGTTAGATAGATACTCAAGGTCAGCCTTGACTGACATTGATATTCACTTGTTAAC
This sequence comes from Chromis chromis, assembly GCA_900302755.1. Taxonomy (NCBI): domain Eukaryota; kingdom Metazoa; phylum Chordata; class Actinopteri; family Pomacentridae; genus Chromis; species Chromis chromis. Next base: position 10,813 of record OMNN01040549.1, on the reverse strand, counting down.
TGCTTTATTTCCAAAAAAGATATTCATTCACATGCGCAAACTTGAATTTTTCTTTATTTTTTAAAAATATACTAGATAAAAGACCATCTGTCACACCACATTTATGTAACTGTGCTAGATTTTTCCTCTTGCCCTATGAACTTGACGTGTAGTTGTCTCCTGTTTGGGGATTTAAACGTCACACATGAACTCATTTTGAACTTTTGCAGGGTTGTCTTTTTAGAAGGTTCATTTTTTTTAACCCAAGAGTTGAGTTACTGCCATGAATATAACTCAGCATTTTTGATTCTGGAGCCAGATGACGACGCTCATTTATTCAAGACGATCACAAACTCCATTGGCAGTCATATTCTCTCTGTGGTTTGAGCTCCAGAGGAATTCCAGACTTATATTCTGTACTAAAAAATAGGGGGAGTTAAATGTCACGGAGAGATGTTTTATTTAAGTTTGTGCAATGGCAATAACAACATTATTGCAAGAATGCAATTATTTTCTGCCCCTCGCCTTGTTTCGAGTCTTCACACTAAGCTAATGATCTCCTGGCTGCAGCAGATAAGAGAATGGTATCTTATCTATCACACCGCCAGAGAGAGTGTTTCTCAAAAGTTTGCTTTAAAATCCTGCTGTGTCCTACATGGTTCTCAATTTTATGTGCTGAAAATAAGAATATTAAACGTAGGTAATGTCATGAAAGGGGAATGTTTATATCACTTCATAATCTAGTTCCAAGATCTAAGACAGGAATGGGGTCTTTTCATGTCTCCGAGAAAGACAGAAGATCAACAAAGAGAAAGAAGTTAGCCAGACTGAGCTGATGTTATTTCGAATGTCAGCGCTCACAGTATACTTCATTTGCGTCATCCTCCTGAAGAAATTCAGTTTGTTTCTGCACTCGTCATCCCGTAAAACCTTGGATTCTGTCGAAACGTTCAAACGACAATGCGGCTGCTGATGCATAAATGAAAGTGTAGATGAACGCGGGGAACTGAAATTAAACCACGACATTTGAAGGAGCCCAGAATGAGGAGTCTGAGGCTGTTATCTCCAAGAGTCTTAAATAGAACATATTTTTCTCTGTCTGTATTTTTCTTGTATTTACATGCTTCTTGTTTGGCTTTAATTCGAGTCGGGGATTTTTTGTTTTCCTATTCTTATCTGAATGGCTTTCATGTGTGTTGTTGTATATCTTATAATTGCCTCTGTCTTTTAAAGTTTGGTTGTTGGTGTCATGTTTTTTAATGTCTCTTCTCACTTGCTGTCTTTATCAAAAATTATTGCTCTTATTTGTGCTGTGAAGCCTGAAACGTTTTATCATCGCTAATTTATGCCCATGTAAAAACAAAAGCCTGTATAAGTGCATAGAATTATGTTTAAGGTGACAAAACCCGACACTAACGGAAGCCGAAGTTTTATTCCTGTGGGACTTGGTGATAAATGAGGAGAAAGTTGTCAGACAGCATTTGCTCTCCCCTCACAGCTGCTCGGTTATCCAGCCTTTAACTCTGCCCCGGCGTAGCTGTACTGTGCACTTCTGTACCTGATTTCATTGGAGAACTCCTTCTCACATCGACGTCTGTTGCTCAGCTTCCAGTAAAGAAGCACGACGAAGACCAGCAAGATGAAGATGAGAAGCAGAGAACCCACAACGGTGCCGACTATCACCGCCGCTCTGTTCGGAGCTGTAAAATCAGTATAAAGAACAGGGAATTGTTCACTAGAAACTCTGTGACAGGAAAGAATATGGTGTGAAGAATCCATTACACTGTGATGCTCTTATTGTCGAGTGGTCCCTGACATTCTTGTCTTCTCACAACCGATTGTTGGTTGTATCACTTCATTTATCTCCAAAATGTCAACTTTTCATGGAATGCATAGAACACCTTCGCTTTAAAGTTTCAAATGAATAGCTCAACATTGTGGAGAAATTCAGTGCCCTGCAAAAGTATGTTACAGTAGAGTGAAATTGACTATTTTCATGTGAGAAATTTGAACGCCAGATCAAAACATGGCAATGAGACAAAAGTAGAGATTTTGGTTCTTTCATAGATTTATTAAAGGTCTTCCACAAGCTTCTCGCAAGTTTCTGGTTTTGTCCTTGAAAGAATTGGTGCAGTTCAACAAAATTTGTTGGTTTTCTTACACAGACTCATTTCTTCACCCCAGTCCAAAGGTTCTTGATGGGGTTTAAGTCCAGGGAGACCAGTCTAAACTCTTAATTCTGGCCTGAGTTACCCAATTCTTTATCTTCATTATCTTGTTGGAAGTTTGATAACCACAACTTTATGCATCACCAAAACTGACCATTAAAGTTGCTATATGTATATTCCTGACAGAGCAGATTTTGTTTTATTTCTAGAAGACCTATAATGAATCTACGAAAGAACCAACATCTCTAGTTTTGTCTCATTGTCATGTTCTGATTTTATGTTCAAATGTCTAACATGAAAATGGGCAATTTGACCCAATTATAATAACTTAAATGATCAGTTTTGGTGTTGCATAAAGTTGTGGTAATCAAATTTCCAACAAGATAATGACCCAAAACACTCAAAAAATGGTAAAGAAATTGAGTTTAGACTGGTCTCCCCAGACTTAAACACCATCAAGAACCTCTGGACTGTGGTGAAGAAATGAGTCTGTGTCAGAAAACCAACAAATTTCGTTGAACTGCACCAATTCTTTCAAGAGAATCGGTCAAGGATAAAACCAGAAACTTGCCAGAAGCTTGTGGACGGCTACCAAAAGCACCTAGTTAAGGTGAAAATGGCCAAGAGACCTTTAACCAAATATTAGAATTAGTGTATATCATATATCCAGAAGATCAATAATAAATCTACGAAAAAAACAAAATGCATGATTGGGTTTCAATTATTCCATCATAGAAAATTCAGAGTTATAGGAGTCATTGGAAACTGAAGACTGCCCTGATATACATGATCTTTACAAGAGTATGTACATTTTTGTATACACAGTGGGGTCCAAAAATCTTAGTTATCTAACCTGCCCATTTGAATTGCATTAAGGCTTAAAGTTTACAATTAAGTATGTGGCCACTTTGAATGACAGGTTGTTAGAATCCAAGGCCCGGGGTTCATCCATCTTTATTTACAGTCACTGGTTAACTCATTTGTATTAAAAAGGTCTCATTTCCTTTGGTTGTATCCCACTGAAGTGGCATTTAAATGACACACAAATGGATTCAATCAACACTTGAGAGGCTCATTGTTCACTTGTTGTACACACAGCTGTGTCTCAAGTTCAAGCAGAACATTGCTCAATAAGTTGGATTGAGATTGTGTGAGACATGGCATGGGAACTAAGTGAAAGTGTCAGAAGTCAAATTGTTATTCTGAGCAAACGGGAGCTTTCTCAGCATCAAATCATGGCCAGACTGAGGATTTGGCCAGACTGAGGATTTTCTAAGAGGGCAGCGCGTGGTTCTCTAAAAAGGACCAGCTGTTTCCAAAGCACGATCAGGTGGAGCAAAAGGAATCAATAAGTCAAGTTTGTTCGTGACTTCATGACAGATGCAGAATTCATGAAATAAAGAACAATCAGCAATAGAAGACTGTCTGGTAGTGGTATCAGGAGATGAGTAGCAGTTCACTTCTTAGGAGGGGAAAGGCCAAATGCTTGGGGACATACCAGCATTTTACAGTGAATTATTTTACTTACTGATGATTCCAAGTTTGATATTTGTAGTAATAGAAGGTTGTATGTAAGAAGACCAACAGAAGAAGAATGAAACCACAGTGAAACATGGGTCTGTTTTGGTACTCTTGCACTAAATTGACTGTATTTTATTCTTCTGGCACATCCTCAACCCTCTGGTTTGCATCTTTGCTGAGACGGATTCATTCTGCAGCAGGAAATTAAGCCCAAACACAATTTAAAGCTTTGCTAGAAATATCTGGAGACCAAAGAAGGAGTACTGACTCTCATGGGTTTTACTCAACAGTCACCTGACCTCAGTTCCATTAAACATTTACGAGGTTACTTAAAAGCCAAACATACCTAAGATGACAAAAACCTCTTTGGATCATTGGATCTTCAGTTTTTTGCACTGACTTGTGGAGTCCATGCAGCTCGATTGCTTTTGTCTTTAAAGCAAAAAAGGGTTCAGACTAAATACTGAGATATTCTGAAAGCTCATTACCATTTTCTAGAGATTCAACTTTTCACTTGAATTGTTAATCTGGTATTATCATTCAGAATTTAACACAATAGAACAGGAGCATCTTCACAAGTGGTCTCCCTGCCATTGTATTTTTCAAAAACTATATTAACAGTAAGGGGAAATTTCAATCTAATGGTAATATACTTTCAGAGGGCACTGTAGGCTCATTTGCATTGCTTGCTCGGAGTTAGATAAGAGGATGAATGCCGAGCTATTGCCTGTAGTCGCTTCATAAGCTGGAGATGTGAGAATTGTGTGAACCTACAAAAAAATTTATTTTTGTGTTATATTTTAGAAGAAGCTCAGACAAAGACTGATATGCTCACCTCATACTGTTTCATTTCATATCCGATATGAGAGGAAGAAAACTGAAGGAAAGTTTAAAAAAAAAAAAAAAAAAGTTTGTGCAGAAAACTTGTTCTATATCTAGTTAATTATCTTGCAAATCCTCAGGTTGGGGTTCCTGAGCCTCTAGTCTGGGATGGCAGCCCCCAGATGAATTATTCACTGCCCAAAGCCTAAAATATAAGCATCGAGTCAAGAAGTTATGGACTCGACAAGATGCAGATTATGAGGCACCCGGAGGCAAATTCATTTTATGGATCCAAAGAATGCAGTTTCCTTGTTTGAGTCTAAACCTAAGTGATGATTTATTCTGTAATGGCATGCTGAATCATAGACTCTACTCCCCACTGGTGCTCTCGTAGTCACTAGATTCATTCCCTGTGCGACAGCTCGGCTGTACCTCTGCTTTCTGTCTTACTCAGAGCTGTTCTGAGGTAGAAGAGTGCTGCACAGTTTCAAGGATTTCTGGATATTGTCTCAAACGAAGCACTTCTACTTATATTGGTGTGGTGACTGGACAAAGTTGATTTAATCTGTCTTTGGTCTTTAGACATACAGACAGCAGTCATTTTAGCTTCACTTGCATGTGCGTTTGTGACTCAGCAGCAGAAAAAAACAAGTTATTTCTTGTCATTACCAGCGACCTTCTCCTGTCACCAGCTGGCAACACATTAAGAATGCCTGTTACTGAACACTGCGGTTGGAATCCTGTATGTGAAAAGTGGAGCAATGAGGATATTGTGGCAGAGCTACAAAGAGAGGAGACTTAAGAGGATGAAATCTGAAATCTAGGTCTTACAGCATCTCATGTGACGTGTGCTGAACGGCAGCAGTGTGTGTTTGAGGGTGTATTCGCTTACGTTTGTTGGCTTTCAGGTTGATCCTGCAGCGTTCGGCTCCAACGGCATTGTTCACCTCACAAATGTAGATTCCTGCAAAGCTCAGCGAGTGGTTGCTGATTTTCAGCTCCCCGGTTGCACTGTCTGAAAAGAAGGTATACGTACCCACAAGCACAGATTAGGCAAACAATGCACACTGTACATGCATTATAAAGTGCTCTCATGAAGATGTAAATAAATCAAATTGGCTTCCTTTCACGCCACGAGAAATTCATGCATTGTTTTTCAGATTTTCGCAGAAAAAAATATGTAGATCTTGAGAGCTACAACTAATACATATGCATGCAGCCACAGTTTGCTGTGTTTCCTGCTGCAAGAGGACACCGATCAATGCAGTAAATAATGTTGCACCACGTCAATAACCAGCATGATAGATTTCATTTAGTGGACAAAAGTAATCATTGAAAACCTGGCGTTCACTGACTTTTTGCATCGGTGAACCAAACAATGCATACTGTATTTGCATTATAAGGTGTTAAAACGAAGATAAATGAATTCGGCTTTCTTTCTATACGTGATAAATTCTTTTTGGGCTCATTGTTTTCAGAGTTTCACAGAAAAAAATATGTAGATTTTGAGAGTTCCATCGATTACGTCTGCGTGCAGCCACAGTTTGTGTGTGTCTCCAGTTGCAAGAGGACGCTGATCAATGCAGTAACTAATGTTGAGAACAACTCTGGGTTTGTTTCGTGCTATAGAAAAGGGAGAAAAAATGCAAATGATGTGCTGCTGTGTCCCGTAAGTAAGTCAAAAATTCTGCATTTTCACCTGAATGTTTCACCAGGTCAGTAACCAGCATGACAGATTTCATTTTGTGGACAGGACTAATGGTTGGAAACAATAAGCTAAAAAAGAACCTGGTGTTCATTGACTTTTTGCAACATCAAGTACCACAGCTCCTCCAGCCCCCACCTCCCCGACACACAACATCCATGTTCTCTTTGATGTGTAGTATCTTCATGACGTCAGCAGAGGTCAGACTTACTCTGTGTGGCTGCAGCAGGGATGGGGCCTGCGCTTTCTCGCCTCCACGTGTATTTTAAGGGAGTGGAGCCTTTTGCGGACTCGCAGTGCAGCGACGAAGCCTCTCCGACCAGCCCCCTCCCTCCACCCAGCACTTAGGTACAGACGGCTTCACTGCAAATCACACAACAAAATGGAATAATTTGTCCATGCCATTCCATTTCTTTAAAAATAAAAAGTACAGCGTTAAATTTACAGCTTTAGAATGAATGGGGAGGAACCATTTTGATTCTGGCTTTTGTTGACCTTGATTAAGACCATAACAACAGCATGAAGCCTTTTGTTGCTCCTACAAAGTGAATTAATTACACACAAACCATGCCTTCATTCATTCTATAATAACATTTGAACATAAAATCTATATGGAATTAAAGCTTCATGACGAGGCTGAATCTGAACATGGGTTCACTTTAATTAATGCAGTAGAATAGTAGTTTAGTGTTTAGTGTTTAGTATTTTCTAAGCTGCATGCAAAGAACCTGGACTTGAAACTGGCTCTCAATTGTGCCTGTCTTGCTTGTCAGCATGACGACAGCTATGGGCGAGATTTTTGCGAGGGCTCCATGTGGATATTTATTTTAAAATGTGCCTGATTCTATCAAGAGGGACAGGATTTCATCGGATACAGCTGTTACATCAAGTTCAAAGTCAGTGTGAGAGTGGAGACCTTGGAAATAAGATCAAGTCAGCCACAAAGCTCCAAACTCAAGGCCTCCTACACAAGGCACTTGAATGCTGCTTGTAAATGATGCTGAAATAACCTAGTCTGGGATAGATGGAGATGAATCAGTCTGGGGATCTTATTTTTGGACACAGTTTGATAGATTAGGCTCTTCCGGTTATTTTAAAGCAAAAACACATCAAAGAAGTGATCAAATGTGTCCATGGTAAGTTAAACTTGGGGATTTGATGCGAAATGCACAGAAATTTACAGTAAGAACAACCTTCGCCATTTTGTCGCTATTTTTCTTTTAGTTTCCTATGACATTTAGTGAAAAAAAGTCTTCTGAACTGCAGGTTTTTGTAAGAAAAATAGGCAACACCTACTGTTGATGTGAGCAATACGGCGGCTTTTGTTAAAAAATTCCATATAAAGAGAGGAAACAGCTGAATTGCATTAAGAGTAACGAATAAAATCAACGTCGTGTCAGCCTCTTTGTTCCTGATCAGTCTCCAAGAATACATGCATGAAACGTCAGATCACAAGTGATACTTTAAAATTTACTGACCCTGTCTTCCATTCTGTTTGATTTGAATCGCACGGGGCTCCTGAAACAAGACGAATGATTTTTTCCGCCGTGAAACAAGGAGATAGTTAATAAAGTATTCAATGTTAAAATCATAATAGATAAATCTGCCAGAGAGGTGGCCGTCCTCCACCCCTTGTTGCCGCATGCAGTCTTCAAACTAGATGAGTTGGACTAGAATCAAGTAAAGTTCCCTTTATCCTGCTGGCAAATTTTAAGATTGAACACAATGACAAATGGCTCCAAGTGAAGTTTCATTTCAAATTGCTGTCTGCTCAATTTGTATCCATCAGTTTCAGACAAAGCTCCTTCAAGTAATTCATGCATTTCCAATTCATAACACCGCGACCACTCCCGACTTCATGGCAAACTCCATCTACTGATGAATATGTCCAGACGAAGCTAGTAAGTGGACGTTTGGTTAAAGACTCTTTTGTCAAATTATGCAGATTTTGACTCTGCAACAATAAATTCTAAGAGTATCTTCTTGCATAGCAGGAGAATTTCACTCTGTTTCAACTTAAATGGGTTCTAGATGCAATTCAACCAGTCTGACAAAAAAATATTGGGAGCAATTTCTCATTAAATAAAGAACTTTTCTTTTACAGAGCACACTGGTAAAAGCCATTTATAACAGCAGACAGAAAGCATATTAGTTGTCACTGACATCGGTTCAACCCTCAACAAAACTGACCTCCATAAAGCACTAATGTATGGTATGAGTATATGGTATCCTTGAGGTTGTAGTGCCCGTAAAAGATAAAAGCAGCCAAACTGAAGTGTACTTAGCAGCAAATTGCAAGTGTAATGCACACTAGTATGTGACAAGGGAGTGGTGACAAGCCTGTATCTGTCAGAGGTGATGGACATACACCGATCAGCCGCAACATCATGACCACTGACAGGTGAAGTGAATAACATTGATCATATTGGTACTATGTGTTGCTCTGCTGGAAAACCTTGGATTTTGCCATCCGTGTTGATGAGACTTAGACACCCAAATAAACATTGTCCCAGAACAAGCACACTCCCTCATGCAAATGGCAATTCCAAATGGCCTACCCCTGCAGGAAAATGCACCCCACCACATGGCAAAAACATCAAACAATCAGGAACATCTAGAGGAACATGACAATGGCCCAATGGTCCAAACTTCCTAGACCCCATTCTGATCAAGCATCAACAGGATGCAGTGGAACAAGTTTGAATGGTTCAGAGCATTTTTGACCACATAAGGGGGACCAACACAATATTAGGCAGGTGGTCATAATGTTATGCCTGATCGGTATAAATAATGCAGCTTGGTGATATGGATGCAACCCAGTGCTTAGTCGTACCCATTACTACCAGTGACATCTTGCGCATGTCCACTCCGGGTGATTTCTTGACTTTACACTGGTAGGTAGCAGTATGAGCAGGCGACAGGACATTAATTGAGAGCGAAGCGTCGCCGGTCGAGGGGTCGCCAGCAGCAAAACCGAACCCTTTCGCAGGAGCGTGCAAGTATTTAGTGCCACCAGTATAGGATATAAGCTGGAAACACAAACAGAAGCATAATCACACAAATGGTATTAAATTGATGTTAAATTAAACCTGCATTAATGGCTAAACGTAATGCGAACCGGGGCCTCTAATTGTGACAAACCCACCGAGGATTACCGCCAACCTTGCAGCTCTGTGGTACTTTCTCTAAATGGCTCAGAGCTCATTGTTTTACAGCACATTTATTGTGTGGTTCAGTCCCCCCCTCCCCCCTCTCTCTTATCAACCTTGTTTTCAGCAGCAGCGGGGAGCAGTTTTCAGCAAAAAAAAAAAAGCAATGATAGACTTTGTGTGTGCTACCTGCCAAGGCCCAAAAAGCAGACAAACAACAACTAGCTGGTGAAGGATGCAGTTAGAAAAGCAGGTATTTTTCTCAATTAGTGGAAGCCAAATCAGGGAGATCTGTAGCATACCTGCAGGACAGAAGCAACCCCTAATGAATGGTAATGGGTTATATAGATGGTCATGTTTTTTTTCGTGTCTGCTGGATGTGCAAATGGGAAATTTGCAGAGACATTATCAACAACTTTGCAGCTTCGTACAGCAGAACTGTGTACTCTACCATTGAAGTGTTTGACTGCATTATACCACATTCAAGTTGCACTAGAGTCGATAATCTACATTGTTCACTTGTCTTAAGCGGCACATGGTGGACTGAGTCAATCCCTGTATTGATTGTGATCAAATCCCCACCGCCGAAGAGCAGAGATGAGGGCAAAAAAAGAGCTATTCTTTCAAGCCTCCAACACTAATGACTCATTTAATTTGAAAGGCAAATGGGATAAACAACTAATTCCTGTGAAATTAAAAAGAGTTCATCCTCACTCCAGTCTCATGGGCTGAATTGGGATTTATACTAGTAGGGGGACAAGCTCAACACACAAGGTTAAGAAGCTGAAAATGAGGTTTGAATTCTGATTTAAAACCCTCTATGGCATGGTGTTGCCCTCAGGCAACAAACCACTATTTTGGCCCACACAGAGCCCCTTTAAATTTTTTTAACTAAAACATCACATAAAAAGTCTGATAATAAGTCTGTAACCAATGAAATATGAGGTGGGTGTGGTTTTGACCTTTGGTCCGGGGGAGGGGCAGTCCTTTATGGAACCTAGCCAGCTTGGACACACTGCTAGCAGAAAATAAGATAACTTTCACTTTTTAACATGTTTAAATTTAAATGACTTCGTACAAAAAATATCTGTGATGTGCATGAACATGTAAAGAAGCATATTTGATTGTGTAAAGACACTTTTTGTCTTTATTTATATACTAAACTGGTAGTTTTTCATTCGTTGCCTCAGGGCAACATTGTGCAGTTAGACCACTTTTGTTTGAACAATAACATGCTCATGGATGGAGATGTGCAGGGATGCATAGTTATTACCATAATCAACTTTTTAGCTGTACTGTCTACTTTTACTCACAGGAAATGGATGCAGGAACATTCTATGGGTGTAAGGAACAAGATCGAGCATTTAGAGTCATTTCTTCCGACAGTGAGCTTGAGGACAGTGATCTTTAGGAGAGTGACAGTGAGGAAGAGTGGACCCCAGAATTAGGTTTGAGGGAGAGTTAGTTAG